>WHYT01016634.1:69747-81981 GCA_009806455.1 Tetrax tetrax | reverse complement strand
CTTAATGCTACAGACAGGTGTCAGTGGATTCTCCCTTCAGCCCAACAGGGCAGGGCTGTGCTCTTGTTGGGATGGTCAACGTGGATGGTTGGGATGGTTGTTGCCCTTGCAGCCCAGAAGGCCAACCGCATCCTGGGCTGCATCAAGAGGAGCGCGGGCAGCAGGTCGAGGGAGGGGATTCTGCCCCTCTGCTCTGCTCTGGTGAGACCCCACCTGCAGCACTGCGTCCAGTTCTGGAGTCCCCAACATCAGAAGGACATGGACCAGTTGGAGAGGGTCCAGAGGAGGCCACGAAGATGATGAGAGGGCTGGAGCAGCTCTGCGGTGAGGCCAGGCTGAGAGAGCTGGGGCTGTTCAGCCTGGAGAAGAGGAGGCTCCGGGGAGAGCTGAGAGCGGCTCCCAGTGCCCAAAGGGGGCTGCAGGAAAGAGACTCTCAGCAGGGCCTAGTGTGACAGGACAAGGGGTAATGGTTTCAAAATAGAGGGAGGTAGATCCAGATTAAATATTAGGAAACAACTTTTTACACTGAAGGGTGGAGGAGCACTGTCCCAGGTTGCCCAGAGAGGCGGTGGATGCCCCATCCCTGGAAACATTCCAGGCCAGGTTGGCCGGGGCTGTGAGCAACCTGATCTGGTTGGAGATGTCCCTGTTCCTTGCAGGGGGGTTGGACTGGGTGGGCTTTGAGAGTCCCTTCCAACCCAAACCATTCTGTGATTCTGTGATTCTATGGAAAAAGCTTAAAAATTCACATGTGGACTTTGCCCTGGATTGGTGCCATAAGAGATGCTGTCAAGTGGAAATAAATAAACCCAATAGAAATTAGATGTTCATCATTCTCGGGTTCTTATCCCCACCTCCCCTTTATTTAAGTTGCATTTTTCCCAGAATAAGTGGTAGCCAGGCATGCCTTGCAGGTATTGGAATGTAAGTTATTGCATCCATTCATCAGGAAGCTGATCTCTCTGTTGCTATTCGCAGAAGCCGGTATCTCAGAAATACATTCTCCATGTCTACAAAATGCTGCACTGCTGAAAACTGCAAAATTATATTCTCTCTTTCTGCTTTCTGATGAGCTGATCGATAAAGCAGGCATTTCCATAAAGCACTATTTACTTGCTCTACAGTTGAAATATAATATTTACAGTTGTAAATATTCCTCACAGCTGGTAGCTGGTTTCTCCATCCTGCTTTTATGATAAGTTTACAGTACATTGCTATCATCAGGCTTGATCCTACATGGTTTTTGGCTGCCTCAGAAAAAAAAATAAAAAAGGCAACAACTTTGAAGTCTTGTGTAGTTTTTATGCATTGAGACGTGTGTTTCTGTTGGATTAAATTCTGAGCATAACCTTCCTGGTGCGCAGGTGCACGTATCGGGTGTGAGCATTCTGGGTTCACAGGTCAGCGTCTGTGGACCAGTAAGAGCAATCTCCGTCAGACGTCCCGCTGCTCCGTTCGTCAGCCTGTCCATGTATTTCTTTAACCTCGTGCACTCCAGCCACTTAGCAGGAGCTCGAACCACCTGAAAAATGGGAAATAAAATTGCTGGAATTGGCAGAAAGATAGCGAGAGGTGTGTATCTGGCTTTGGTGAGGTCCAGGGAAGGCTGGGGACCTTTTAAGTTCCCAGTCAGGATGGCCAAATATTCTCATTTCTGCATATTTTTGTTAGTCCTCGTTAAATCAATTGTAGTGCAAGCATTATTTGAGAGACATACATACATAAATGTATAAAAAATTTAGATGTTCCCGGCCCCGTCAGCTTAACAGCCTTATTAACAGTTCCATATCATCTTTCCAATTACTAAGCCCCCTTTTTTTTTTCTTGTTGATGTACAGCTTGCAAGTCAAAGAGGAAGCCACCTTGGATTAGACTTACCTCGTGTCATACTCTTCGATGAAAACACTGATTAGCGCGAGTCATTTGGTGGCGTTCCCCCTGTGCCTTTTCCCACGAGCTGTCAGCTTTCATCAGGAGCAGGAAATGTGTATTTGTAAAGTAGAACTGTTATTAGCAGAATTCAAGATACAAGAAGGTTTGGTTTGTTTTTTTTTCGCTCTCGAAGATGTGTTAGAGGAGTAGGGAAGTGTGTGGGCAAATGTGCTTTTTGGTTTTGATCATGTTTATCTCCTACATTTTCAGTGACGGCGTTGTTCGATGACTTACCACAAGTTCTTCTGCTTCTGTGAAAAACACATACTTTGTGATAATGGGTTTTTGGTGCTGTTGTTGACTGATACGTCGGGGCCTCTGTTAGCAAACCAGTTAAATGGTGAGTCACTCCGGGGAGTAGGAGTGATTGCAGCACGCAAAAAACAGCGTAGGAAATTTTGGATTAATATAAGCAGAGAAACTATCAATAGAATTGCTGACCATCAGTTGTTCCCTGAAGTAGAACGATCTGGCTTGGAGGAGGAGAAAATAGATTTATAATGGTATTAGTAGCAAAATCTTCATTTTTTTTCTATAGACATTTCCCTTTGGCCTTTGCAGAGGAGACAGCGTCACCCTTGCTTTTTATAAATGGGGGGACAACAGACTGCAAGAGGCCAGTGGCAGAGCTGGGAACTGTCCCTGCCCGCGCGTGAGCATCGCTCGGATGTGGGTCTGCGTCCCCCTGGAAAGGCGGGAGGCTTCCCAGCGTGTGCTCCTGGGTGCACGTACCCCAGGGCTCTGGGATGTGAGCGGGTACTCGCTGCCCCAGTTCCCCGAGCAGACGCGGGCGCTCCCGTCCTGCGGCGGCTCACCGACGTGCCAGCCCCTTCCGCGGGAGGAGGAGGAGGAGGTGTGCATCGCCCCAGAGCCTCCTGCCAGAGCCCCAGTGAACGGCTTCTGGTGGCTCAGGCAATCAGGCAGCGGGAGTGTCAGTTAAAAATATCTGTAGCAGTTTTGAATGTATTGATTTGGAGTATTTGTGGAAGTTCAGGGCTTTGACTAAATGGATTTTACTGGTTCTGCTAGCTAATAGGAAAAAGTGAGGTTATGTAATGAACGTGGTCCTTTTAATGGGGATATAAGTGTTTGCTAATTACCATATGGAGATGAAGGTCATACTAATTACAAAATGGTTCTTGCAACGCTACCAAGCAACCATCCTTTTAATTTTTTTTTTATGGGATTAATTAGAGATAACGTGCATTCAGGACTGACAGCTTTTCTTCATGATGTTTTCAAGAAGAGCGTGTATGGCTCTAGTTGAAAATAACCGACTGCTGCATGCCCTCCACATCTGGGCTGGGTGCTGGGATCGAAGCCGTGGCTGCGCTTTGGCCAAAAAGGACTTGCAAAATAAACAGCTGAAGAGGCCCCAGCATTGGAGCAAATTTCGTCTTCTTAAGCGTGAATTTAAAATATAGATGAGAGCTCGTGCCAAGAGGCTTCTGAAGAGCATTGGGTCTGTTCTCGTTATAGACTGTGGGTTAACGTGTGGCTGGCAGTGTGAGTACCGTCTGGCTGGAGCAGGACAGGCAGGAGGAGCGGCTGCTGCTTGGTCTCATCACACCGGGGCTCTCTGCTGCTGTGCCACCTGCAGACCCAGAGCGGGACGTGGAGCTTTCCTGGGCTGGGCTCTCACCCTCCGTGCCGTGGCGAGCTTGTCCCCTCACCCCTTCCTGAGCAGTCTCTGCGCTGGAGAGCCCAATTAAGTTAAAAATGGGCAAGAGGTGCACTGTCGAAGCCATCCTCCCCCTGTGCCTGCTCCTTAGGTGCTCAGCACACAGAGATGTGCGCAGAGGTGACCAAGATCTGCTCTGGTAGCACTGGGGATGGCGTACAGGGCTGTGCGATGGTATGGGTTTGGGCTGTGAAAGGACCGTTTCCTCCAGCGCGGAACGGTACAGGATGGTTGGGTTTGTACCTGCTTGATGGTTTAGCTGATGCTGTTTTAAGCTGCTCTGGGGCATCTCCAGCACAGTGCTGGTGAGGCGGTACCCAGCGTCTTCTTGCTTTCTAAGGCAGATGAGCGCTTGCGGTAGTCCAGGAGTCTTGTACGAAACCTGGGAGAGCGAGGAGCGGTGTCTGCTTGTCGTGAGCAAGTGCCACGTGCAGTAGTTGCAGTCCTCCCTCCTGTGCGAGGCTGACCCCCCTTGGGGCAGAGGTGGGACCTTGGGGGTCTGCAAAACGCATGGCTGCGATTCGAACTGTGGAACTGCGCCTGCAAAGTGCAGGTTACGATAAAACCTCATCTACTGAGAGCCTCCAAGCTGGCACTCGCCGTGTTCACCGATGCGGGAAGGCTGAGCTGGCCTCGATGTGCAGGCAGCCTCCAGCCCACCGCTGACCTCAGGCAAATAAAAAACTGGAGCGGTGATACGAGAAGTGCAGATTGGTGATGAGTTTTGGCATTTGGAGTCTTCTGGCGTGCATGTGCATGTTATATTTGCTTGCACGGGTGTGCGTGGGTGCCATGATCTAGATGAATTGAACCAATCTCCTGAAAATTACAGCTCTTGGGCCCAGGTATTCTTTGCCTGCAAAATGATCACTAATGAATCTGATTTATATTAATCAGCATAGAGATAAAAGGATGGGAAATTTGAAAGTAATAGCTTCTGTTCAGTGTGCTCTCCATCAGCGGCTGTGCGCGCAAGCGTGGTTTCCCCCCCGCCGCGTGGCTGTGTTGGTCGGACGAGTCATGTCATGGCTGAGCAGCTTCTTTACCCTCCTCCTGCCCACGCTTTGGAGGATCACGCTGGAGATAAAAGTCAAGACAAAAAATAAGCCCTTGCCTGTGTCTTACTCTATGCCAAGATTTTTGTTTTAGTCCCAAAACTCTTTGGTGTTTGATTTTAGATGTTTAACGTGTCACTCAAGTTGAACGTTTGTAATGACAGCGATCAGATTCACTTGAGTACTTTTGTGCTGGCACAGAGCTCTTGCTCAGATACGTGTCAGCAGAGGGGATTGGAAAACGTGTGTGCTACACTAAACCAGGCTCAGAAGGACTGCACACACTGGAAGGTGGTCAGTGTCTTACACTCAAATAGGGTGGAGAGGAAGGAGTGGCATCAGTGTCCCTGTTTTGTTGAAGTGTATAGGAATCACTGAAGGGTTTTAGACTCGAGTGCTTGAAGGTGTTTAGGAGTGTAAGCCTGGCTTAGGTATCCAAGTCCTTACATGCAGAAGGTTCTGTGGAGGCTCTGGAGAGCATGGTGGAGGTCACAGGACAAGGACTAGTAACAAGTCAGTGCTGGAAGCTGAACCCAGAGTGCCTTCGGCATAAGTGCTTTAATAATGTGGCATTTTCACCTTTAGCTTCACTAACGTAGTGAAGGCCAGGAAGCTTAAATTCACTATATACACTTGAGAAAAACAAAAGTCTCCAAAACCAATGGCTTAAGAAGATGCCTTTAATATCACCTCGACAATCTATAGACTATATGGTTTACTAGACTGGGGACTAGAAAACACATCAGCTTAAAAAATTTAACTCCTCTGAGGTATAACAGGTAAGGAACGAGAGGATTGTTAAACCCTTGTTTTCTTTGTGGCAAAGACACGTTAATGAAAGTCTGGAGTGTGCAACTGAGCTAACAAAGTTTTAAAAAGCCAGCAGAAAGTAGGTAGCTGGTAGCAGAACGACGTGCGCCTGACAGCTGAGGAATGAACAGAGGATGTGGTGACAGAGGCACGGAGTGAAGTCTGTGAGGGTACCGGCAACGGGAGTCTGGCAGCAAAAAATAGGCTGGTGAGAACAAAGCGCTGTCTGTCGTGGAAGAGATTGCTCGTCCCGTTTGATCACGGCGAGGAGGGATGCGCAGCAAGCAGCGTTTAGACAGAAAAAGGCAAGTGAGGGCGGTGAAAGGCTGCAGCCCGGGTGTGTGGGGGCATCGCTGGGGTGCGCCGGGCCCCACACGGCCCCTTCGCCCTGGGCGTGCCAGCCCCTGCCCACGGCCCTGCGCAGCAACGGGAAGGGAGCATTTTTATTGAAATTGGGGCAGAAACCATTTAGGTTCCGAACTTCTTTTAAGGCAGCAGTTCAATCTCATTCACATGGCTGTTAGACAAGACCTAGCTGTGCCTGGGAGATCCCAAGTGGCAATTTTAAGGGCTGAGATATGATGTGTGTAATCTGCGCGGCCTCTGCCCTTGCTTTGGTTTCCTTCCACCCCTGTGGGTGACTGGGAGGAGACAGGAGCTCTCCGGTGACGTTCCCATCTCGGAAAGGACAGAACAGGGATTGTAATGGGCCCCGTTCGCTGTCCTGTGGGCTCCAAGGGGAAGGCTTTTGTGTGATGGCAGGTTAAGAGACTTCTCAGAGGTGCCTGTGGTTCTGGCGTGGGCCTGGCAGCTGAGGGGCCCTGTCCTGTTTGCTCATCTTCCTCATTGTCATGGTTTAGCCCTGATCAGGACCAGACTACGCAGTTGCTCTGTCACTTCTCACTAATGCTGCCAAGTGATTCATCGTGAATGCACAGGTCCGACAGGAACACGTGCTGCTCAGCAAACCAGGGTTACAAAAGAGATGTTTAATTGCATAAGGAAGAAGCAGCAATGCCTGGTGTGAAGACAGCCCTACCTGCCCATCTTCCCATTTGAGGGGCAGAAGCTGGAAATAGGAAGAAATTTTTACCGATGGTTTCATGTCAAGCCTTTTCAGCCAGCAGCTTGCTGTAGAGCTTTATTAGGACTGATTTGTTTGGGGTTTTAAAAAAATTTTTAGACTGTTTGCATTGGCTGGCCACACAGTGCTGGATTAGATGGCACACTGGTCTGTTTGCGCAGCAGCCCTGCTGTCAGTGGGCGCGATTCGTGCCCCTGCTCCGTAACGACTGCATCACGGCCTTTAATCAGCTTGGTTTCACAAATTCTCCTCATTACAGCTACTAGCTCTCAAGTTTACAGGCACAAACTTCTTGGATAGACTAACATTCCTTGGCCACCTGAGCGTGCAAATTTGAAATTTAATATCTTGCTGCAGGTCTGTTCATTTTTATGCAAATTCCCATGTAAGATTATATTTTGTGGTTGTAAATTAGAAATTAAAGTTAGTTACGAAGGGGAAGGAAACGTGAAAAATGGCAATCTTGGATGTATATATATATTTTTAAATGAAGTAATCGTAGTCATTTGAGTTATACAGAGATGCACATCCCCTGAAAAGGAGGAGGCATGAATAGCAACCCGGGTTTAAAACAGCGTTTTACTCTGTAGCTGTTAACGAAGACGTGATTGCTACAAGGCTGACTGTCTCTGACTTCTCTGAATGCATTTGGAGGCAAACAATGGGTTAATTATTCTGATGGCGGGGGGACAGGACGGACCAACACAGACTTTTCTCACTTCTGTTTTTATGCAGCTGCGTGTTGGTGGCAGCGGCTGGGGGCGTGTGACCCCCTCGCTGGAGGAGGGAGCTGGGCTGGCGGCGATGGCACGGGGCTCGGCTGTAATTCGTGGCTGGGATGGGTCATTCCTGGGACCTGCCACGATAGCCAGACCCAGCTGTTGTTCTGACTGTCCAGACTTTTCCGTGGCAACTTCGCTTGGCCTGTTCCAGCCACCTGTGACTGCCACTGGTTGTGTGCAGCAGCCTCGCTGTCTGGCGAGCGGCTTCTCCGGTGCCATGTTGACGAGTGCACAAAAAGAAAGAAGGGCACAGGGAAGGAAAATGCAGAAGCTGAGTGAAAAAATTTTGCTTCTACGGTGCCTTTCACATTTGTTCTAGAAGCAGCCGGAGCATTACTGGAAAACAAATTCACCGAGTTCCTGTACTCACACGACACGGGCTGCATTGAGGGATTTGTCTCCCAGACTGACCCTTAGCGGCGTAAAAATTTGCCATGAAATGGATGAGAGGAGGAGAGGAGGGCTCTATAAAATAATCCTTTTGTGTGTAACCGAAGAGTTTGTGAACACTATCAATATTTAGATGTGGGTTTTAGAAATCACTACCACTTTTAAAGCAGCTAAGAGAGTGACTGGCTTCAGTGCTACAATATCTACACCCAGCATATTAAAAAAAAACTAAAATCAAAAGTACTTCACAATAATATTAATTGCATATGGGTAACATTTTGTAAAGCAATTAGGATTCTATCTCACTCATTGAGTTTCAGCGGTGCCAGGCTGTCATGCTTCAAAGCCGCTTTTGAAAATAGAGTTTCAAGGGTTGAGGCATGCATGCGCTTTTGAAATTATCCCTCAACTCTGAATTACTTGTATTTTTCTAGATTGCCTGTTGACAGGGTCTCTATTCTCTTCACATAATGTCTCAGCAGGAAATAATGTGATGGAGCCCTTGGAGCTTGGGTGTGGGACGGTGGCCGGTCCCAGAGGGGTCAGGCACGGCCTCGGCTCGCTCCCCCCGGCCGTGGCAGGGTGAGGCGGCCGCACGCCTGCAGAAATGCCTTCGTATCCCTAGGTGGAAAGCGCTGAAGAAAAGCACTGGTATTATGAACTGCTCATTTCATTTCTTTGCAAATCTGCAATGGCTGACATCTGTTTGCTTTTCTTTGTGGTTTTGGAAAAGAAGAGAGGATTTGGATCCAAAATAGCTATAAGATGGCTTGACATGGAGTAGCATGAATAGGCTTGTTTTGTCTCCTCCTGTTATGAATCATTTTCCATATTAATTTCAGACTTTGAGTCGATCTGTATTTGGCCTCACGGAGCTGCACACCGCTTCGAGTTGTCTCATTGTTTGAAGAAGAAATACTCCACACTCCAGAAGAAATATGTTTATTTGCTTCGTATCAGAAACCGGAGTCCCGTGTGGAGGCTCGGGGAGATGGCTCAGCAAACAGCTTGAGCTGCCAGGGCGGCGTCGAGCCGGTTCGAAGGCTCTCCCTGAACTGGGGAGCTGCAAGCGCTTTCCCAGCCCTCCAGTCCAAAAATTGGGAAGGATGAATTATCCCTGTTGTGCAGTTTCTTCATCCACCACCTCAGTTTTGCTCTCTGCCATGCCTCTGCAGTCAGCCCGCGGAGTCGCCGGCTCTTGGCGTGGCCAGGGAAGTTTTCTGTGCTGCGGAGGGGCGGCGGTGGGGATCGTCCGTAGTCCCGGCCCTGAATACACATTCGAAGTCTGCCAAGGTCTCCTGTCCACTGCAGTTGCTTGCAGAACCAACAATTAGGGCTTCCCTCCCCTGCCCCCCCTTTTTGGATAAAATATCAGTCAATTTGCAGTGAGGGTCCTTCCCTACTCTTTTGCCAGATGTCATGGATTACTGCCTCTGAACGGCTTTCCCATGGAAAGCATAAATAAATATAAGTCTTCAGGCTCCTGGCATGAAGTCAAGGCCTCCCCGCCTCTGTTTTCATGAGATTTTTGTTTTTTTTCCCTTTGTCTCAGGCAGATTAACGTCTTGTCTTTAATGGCCTATTTTGGTCAAACATCCCAGACCCCCATCCTTCTGTGTGCGTGTCTGTGGAGGAGAACGTGGCCGTTTTGCGGCGCGGAGAGGCCAGCCGTGGGGAAGCAGAGCACCTGCGCGCGGGAAGCAGCAGCTCTGGGCTTCTCTTCGAACCTCTCGCTCTGCCCTTTGCGTTGGTGAAGGTGGGAGAGAGTTGTGTTTATGTAAAGCTGTATTATATTGCATTGCTTGGCGCGCGGTACCCCGGGTTGTGTGGGGTCACAGGCTGCTGCGCACTTGGAGATGAGGAGCTGAAGGTATAACGCAGTGAACAGAGAAATGAAAAACTTGTGGATCTTTTCAGTGCACGTGATAAAGCTGTGCCTTATTCTGTATTTCCGCGTGGTTCTGAGCGCGCCGAGCTGGCACTATGCAGCAGGAGGGGTCTCTCCGCTGGCAGGGGGATAACGGGATGTGGTACGTGGAATCATTGACTTGTACAGCGTTTCTAGCCCTGTAATGTGAAACCTGGGAGTCAGACTCCCATGTAAAGCTGTGATACTGCTTTAAAAATCATCAAAGTAGAAAGGGAGGAGAGGGCTTTACATCGGTCACTGCGTTGTATTTTCAAGTCCTTCTCTGATATTTAGAAATTATTTTTGTTGGAAACTAAGCATCCCGGACCATGCGATTCCTGGAAGGGCAGCTTGAAAAAGAGTAGCCAGAGTAAAGAAAAGAGTAGTTGGGGAAACCTTCGCAATAAAATTGCAGGCATTACCAGCAGTGCACGAAATGAATACGGTGATTAAAGCTGGGAGGAGCCGTTTCCATTTCCTTACATTTCCCTGGGAACGTGGCGTCTCATCCGAGCGCAGGCTCCTGCAGCCGGATGGAGTTTGCTGCTGTTGTGGCACCTTTGCGCAGGGAATATCAGGCTGCGTTTCCAGGGCAAGCGGCAAACGTGGGAGATCAGTCACCCAAGAAGAGAGCAATAAATTGGAGCTGTAGAAAAATAAGAAAGAGATGCATCGGTTTGCTGTATGCCGGCGCTCATCCGGACGCATGCTGTGGCCACTGTTTTGTTCTCAGCCGCCACCCTTGCGTTGCTGCTGTGCTGGCTCTGCTCCCCTCCCAATTCTTTTGTGATTTGTGAATGATTAAGATGGAGTCAGACAGAAAGCAGAGCTGGCACAGCCGGGCTGTTACCCTATTAGAAGGTCCAGATGTACCGAATCAGGGTTCCTCGTGGCTTCTGATGAGGAAGAAACAAAACAGGGCTCTGGTTAGGTTTAAAGGCTTTGGGAAGCGCACATGTGTCATAGGTCTAACTGCCTTTGATGGGTACCAGATGGCAAACAGAAAGGGGGGCTGGAGCCGGGGGGAGGCAAGGCCAGGAGGCAGGGGGAGGGAGGAGGATGGAGGGCTCTTTTGTGAGCTTCTGTGGGGAAACGTCGCATGTGAAAGGTGCTTACATATGCATGTATTGAGGTGCTTACATGTAGATACATATTTATATCTGTTTAAAAGCATTTTTCTGTCCATTGGGTCATTTAGATATGAGCATGCTGCCTAGCACGCGCCTCTTCTTTGAAATGATTAATCATGTTGTGAATGCATCTCGCAACTCTGCGTGGGCTTGCAGCCCATCCTCATTTCCAGCGGAAGGTGAGACTCTGCATTTTCAGCCCAGAGATCCAGGAGGGTTGGCCGGGATAACGTGTGTCCCCTGTTTTCCCTTGAGTTGTATCCTGTGTGGAATCTCAGCCTCAGAAGAGAAGATGTCACACAGACCCGGAGAGCAGGGATGTTGCAGTGCTGGCTGCCAGGTGCTGGCATTGGAAGAAACAAACGTTGGGTCAGTGCTTACTATTTCAAATCATAATTGGTTTCTAATTCACTGGATCCTTGGGCTGATGAGATTTTCTCTTTAAAAAATTAGATTTGTGTATAATGAGTTGGGAAAGAGAAGACAGCTCAGTGACTGATTTGCACACAGTGATTTAAACACTCTGATTTTTCTCAGTTGCTCAGTCCTTGAAAAAGCCAAACAAACTGGAAGGAGGTGAAAGGGTTATGTATGGCAAAAGTTCTGGAAGAGGAGATCTTTGCTGGCATGTCACTGTTTCCCAGTTTGCAACCTGCAGTATGCTGCATCTGTAACTGGGAACTTCTGTTGCCTAGATAATTTGGAAAACGGTGAGATACTAGAATTGAAAATACAGGCTAAATTCCTTGTTAGTGTAATCCAGCATAGCAGTTTGGCTTCTGGGGAACCTTGTAGTTTTATACCACCCTCAGGTCTGACATGGTGTGTTTTCCACTGTTGTGTTATAATCCAGTACAGCCTGTGCAGCAATGTAGGCTCACTGCTGGCAGGGAAATGGGGTAGGTAAATCCTCCATGAGCCCGGTCTCCCTGGGCTGTGCTCAGCCCCATGGGGAGCTTCAAAGGAGCTGGGGGCAGCTCCGGCCACGCTCCGGTGTCTGCCAGGGAGGAGGAGGCAGGAGCATCACGGCTGGTGCACACGACTGGGTCTTTGAAGGTCTCCATCTGCCGTGGTAAGGATTGCTTAACCTGGAATTGGCCCATATATATGAGACAAACGCATCCCGTGTACGCTTCTCACAGTGACAAAGTGGGTGCTGTTGGAGTCCAGAGCCGTTTCCTCTTTCTGTCGTTCGCGGTACCGGGGAAGGTGTTACCTGCAGAGCTAGAAGAAAGGGTTTTCCAAAACCTTTTCGGTTAAAGACAAAACAAAACATTTTTTATAAATGGAAATGTTTAGAAAAAATGTGTGAATTTCAACATAATTGCCATGGAGAAACATTTTGGAAATGAAAATGTGTAGATCTAGGAAAAGTCAGAATTTAACGGGGGAATTTTGAAGGGTAGTTTTACGTGTGCACTTGTTTCTCTGATAGGTTTTTTCTTTTTTTTTTTTTTTTTT
>WHYT01016634.1:5099-67576 GCA_009806455.1 Tetrax tetrax | reverse complement strand
CCCCCCCCCCCCCCCCCCCCCCGTTGACTTGGCGCGGCAGCAGCAGCATATTGAATGTCTCGGCTGGGGTCCTCGGGGCCAGAAAGGTAAAGCTCTGCCCCACGGTGCAAACAGATGGGCTGGTTTATCCTGGTTGTGGGAATAAGACACATGCCATTACTGTAGAGGAGGAGCAGCAGCCACCCCCTGTGCTACTGGAAGCTTCCGTAGCTCCGTCGGCTGAGGTCCCAGAGCCCTTAGAGCTTCAATGAGAAATGAAATTATCTCTCTTATTTATATCCAGTAATAATTGCTTCTTCTAATTGCCCTAGTTTGTGGGTTTCTTCCCAGCAGGTTAGGCTGAAATTTCAATTTCAGTTTGATTTGCATAATCACTTGAGCCTCTTTCCCTCGCTCCCTTCTTTTGCTTGACACCGTGGACTGGCTCATCCTCCCCTGGGAACCAGATGCGGTCCTTCAGCTGTACGTCATGGGAGGAGGGGGTTAAACTCAATCTCCTGGTCAGGTCTGTCTTTCAGGGCGATCTCTGAAGTTATATTTTTTCTGTCTAACGTGCATGGCGTTCTTCGGTAGCTGGTGATGGCCAGGCTGAAGTTGCGTGTCAGGCATCACGTTGTGCGTCAGGTGGAGAGGTTACAGGGTACGTGCTGCTTGCTTCGTGCATCTTCTGTTGAGATCAGGTCTGTGGGGGCGACTTCCCAGCTGCAGCCCCCGTGTCACCCCTCCCACACTGACTTCCCCAGGTTCAGCAGTGAAATGGAAGCATCCTGACAAGGCTCCTTGTCTGCCCATCCGGGATTAGCCCTGGATATACCTGTCACCCTTGAACGACATGCAAAAGGGGGACCGCGGCATGTCCCACTGTTGCGGCTGCAGTGCCGGTGGGGTTTGCAGCGACTCCCTGGCGCTCGCAACGTGAATTTGGGCCGGAGGACTTGAAGCTGCCTCAAAGACAAAAGCCCTCCCTGCTTACAGATCACACGCTGTCGTCTAACAGATTTCATGGGGGGAAGAGCCCATTTTTCTCACTTCCATCACAATCTTTCAAGATGTGAAGAGCCTTTAGTCAAGCTGGAGGGAGGGAGAAAGGTTTCTGGTGAAGGGACTCGCTTGATCTGGGGTTTATTTTCAAACCAAGTCCCAAATTTTCTTTTTGACTGTGTTTCCCAGTTCCCAGCCTGTGATCTGCAAACATTTTTGGAAGGGGCTGTTTTCTGTGATTACAGCGGGTGGGTGCTGATCATCGAATCTGCCTGAGTTCCTGGGGAGGGCTTTGCAAAGTTTACTGGACACCGTGAGAGCCAAGGGTGGTGAGCGGTGTTTGCGTTGCCGGTTAACCCGAACGGCTTCAAAAAGGGCTGTTGTCCTCCGCGGACGTTACGCCTTCCGCTGAGCAGGGGGGAAGGATAGCGCCGGTCTGTGAGTAACCGCTGCCTGCCGTGTGCGGCGCCTGATGTGCTTGGGGGACGGTGGGAATGGGGGACCATGGTCAACAGAAACAGTTGGTTACTAACTCAGTGTCTGAGCACGCAGACATCTATTTTTGATGGATGTGGGTTTGTTACTGGTTGCTTTTTTTTTTTTTTTTTTGGTTCAGCCTCTAGCACTGTAGCTCTTGATGCGGTTCTACATTCTAGTATGAAGAATGCAAAAGGGCTCTTAGATTAAAAAAATAAACTCTGCAGGGAAGAGGCATATTTGGCCTTTCAATTTCTGGTATTTTTTATTTATGTATGTAAATGAAGAAAGATACCTGTGTGTGTAAAACGTACGGACCTCTTCTGCCAGGTGAATGTGACAGTCTCACTCTCTTAGAAGACCACATCATAAACCTCCAAATACCGCAAACATGTGGAAATTAAAATACCCAGGCAACCTTTTTTGTGGCTGAGGTGACTCTTGGACCTGTTTTTCATGTGGTGCTCAAATCACATTTGGATTGATGCAATCGACCTTGTGCAGTCAGAGTTTCGCTCTTGGTGCGATGGGGAGAGATGCACGTTGTCACCCGCTGCGGCTCTGTGTGCTCAGGCCGGTGTTCCTTCCTTCAGGTGAGGTGGACATGACTCCCCTGTCGTTACTGCTGATTTTCCAGTCACCCTACCCGAGAGGATGATACGTGGAAATGAAATAAATAGATATGCTTACAGGTGAATACCAGCTGTATCCTGTGCCTACAGGCAGGTCAGGTCAGGTCCCCTGCTCTGTATGGGCAGGGTTCCTGCCAGGGACCCACCGGTGTCCCAGGATGGGGCAGATGGAGCTGGGACACGGCCAGGATGCTGCCCTGCAGCGCACGGACTTCTTCAGCTTGTCTGAAGTGTCTTTGAAAGACTAAATAAAAAAGTAACTAACTATACATAAAGACCATAGACATTCAGATAAATGCTGGTTCCATTCTGTCTGCTGTGGGGCCCTCTGCTCAGCCTGGGGACCGTTCAGCGCCGGGAAGGCCACATCAGCAAGCAGCAAGAGGAGCCTGGCAGCGATGGGAGACTGAGCGCGCTGTCAATAAGCGACTCCGCAGTTCCAGATGTACTAGCAACAAATTTCATCGTTTTGCGTAGAGCTTTTGAGTTCTGCTGACAGCCTGAATGCAGAGATCTCAGCTTTTAGTCCCTGCCCCGCTGCACGCGGAGCACCAGTCCGGGATGGAGCCCTCTGATTTAAAGAAGGAGAAATTCATACGTTGAAACCTGAGGCCACTCAGTAAATGCTGTGCTAAGCCCAGGAATTTGTCTGTGATCTTTTGACCTCAGGCTCGAGCTCCGATCTACCTGTCAATAAAAAGCACTCAGCCTAGGCCTTCCTTCAATAATCCTGCTGTGTGGCAACGCGCCCCGCTTGTTGGGGACCTTGGCAGGGCTCTAGGCTGGTCTTCAGCCTCTGTGGCACGTAGCTGCTCAGGGTGACTTTTGCTGGTGGAGGTGGTTTTGGCCAGGCTGTGTTTTATCTGCAACCAGAAAGCAGCACAGAGATGTTGCCATCTGCTTGGTGGTCTTCTAAAGGCTGGGAGCTGGACAAGCTCTGGTGAAAACAACCTTGGTACCCCTCTTGCCCCAAACCCATGAGGGGTCAGCTGGTGTTGCAAGGACTCTAGAAGGTCCTCCTGGGCAGGGCATGGTGCTGGCTGAGCTTGGCTGAAAGTCTTGCTTGGATGAAGAGAGAGGGACACATGGGATAACTCTCCTGAATCTCCACTGCTCTTCCAAACTCATTTGGAGAGGAGGGGAGAAAGGGTACCCTGGCCTCCTGCCTGCGTTGTGGCCCTTAGTGATGTGGTGGAGGATGTGTTTACGGGAGGAAGCTAACCGGCCTCTTTGGTCAGCTGGGCCATACAAGTGGTCTTTAAAACCCGTGAACAACTGAGCAGGAAGGAATCCACGCTGTCCCTAGCCGATACGCATGCTGCCGTGACAGCCCATAGGAAGAAAGGTTGAAATCCCCATCCAGGGTATTCAGGAGCCTGATAACTCTCAGCTTTCCGGGCCCAAATCTTTGCTAGTATCAAATTTGACAGACCTTTTGCACCACTGGCAGGAATTAGAGCTCTGATGAATGTTTCCCAGTGGCACAGGCAGCTGATCATTGCCTATTGTGTTTTGAATATGGTGAGAAAACAAATAATTAATAATCAATTAAGCTGCAAGAAGTCTTTTAGCCAAGCTGGTCCTGCTTTGGATTCTAGCAGTATTTTGTTCTCGATGACAACTGCATGTGGGCGACCTTGTTTGCTTAAACATCAGATTTGATTCTTTCCTGCACAAAGGGAACAATTTTTTTTTATTTTGAAAAGCAGAGTCTTGGTGCTCATTGGGAAGGCCAGGCTGTCTGGCACTGCCCCGTGGGAGGAAGGACAGTCGAGCTCACGGGATGGGGAGGAAAGCAGCAGCTATCCAGACAGCACGCTGGGCATATGAGTGTGTGGGATCCTTCTCGCTTAGGAAACCAAGGAAATGGTGGTGAGTTTAAGGTTTTGAACAACTGAAAAGATTAAAACACTACTTGGGAAGAATTACAGCTGCGTCCCATCTTCCCACCCTCCTCCCAGCATCTGCATCCTTGTCCTGCCATGAGCTGGAAGCCCGGGTGCCTTGTGTACGCTTCGTGAGCCACGCGAGCTCGTCGCAAACCTGCTGTAGCAACGGCACTGCTGTCCCTTGATGTTGCTGCGTGATAGCGCAGGATTAAATACAGCCGTGTTCATTCCGCGTTCCATTTGAAATACAAACAGGTAAACCCGTGTTCGTCAAAGGCAAACGAGCCAGTGGAAAAAGGAAGTTCACTGAACGTTTTTTTTGTTTTAAATCTTCTGAGAAACACTGCAAAGGGCACGGAGTAAAACAAGGCGAAGTAGGAGTGCGGTTCTTGCTGCCTTTGGATTCAGATGCACACAAGCGTGTTTAATCCTGGCCTTGCTCCTGGGATGGGAACCGGTGCCTCGTGGGCTTCTTGGCAAATGAAGGGAGAGGGAATTTGCCCGACACTGCTGGTCACCTACCAAGTCACCTCAGGCAACTTGATTTAATCTTTCTGGCGTTCTGAAGGACAGTAAAATAATATCTGCTGGGATACTGTGGGCTCTCAGGGAGAGGAAGGGCTGCCGCGCTCTTTGGAACAGGCGTTTGGTACCTCTGACAGTAAAGGCCCGCGCTTGGTTGGCACCTGTAATTATTGATATTATTATTGATCTGTTTGTCTGACGGCTGACCCCAAACCTATTAATGCAAGGGAGAAGCATCCTATTGACTGTGTTGAGCGTCAGAGCAGACCCCGTGTCCTCACCCCGTTCAGCCAGTGCTTATGGGTGCCCACGTGCTTCTCAGCACAGGGATTCCTATGAGGAGGAGAGGAGAGGGGTTATGATTTATCACCAGTTTCCTATAAACAGGATTACACCTGCACCTGGGGAACATTTCAGGGGTATTTGGTGTGTGCTTTGCTTTGCTGATGGGCACGTAGGTAGCGGTTTTATTCCGAGGAGACGGTTCCCCGCGTGCAACGTGTCACCGAGCGGTTTCCACTGAAGCAGTCAGCAAAATCATGTTCCCGTCAGAGGAGCTGCCTCCTGTTTTGTTAAGGAGAACAAAAAACTCTTTGCCTGGGAGAAGAAAGTACATATTTGTCTGAGCTGAATGCGCTTGTTGTCAGTGGAGGTGGGGAAGGGTTAAGATGTGCTGACTTTGAAGCAGCCGTCCCGTTCCTCGTGTGCTTTGCAGCAACCCTTGCAAAATCAGCCACAACCACGCTCAGACATGCAAGCCCGTGGAGCTGTGTCTTGCAGGGCGCAAACCACATTATCGTCATTCAGCAAATAGCTGATAACCATGGCAGGGTCACAGAATCCCGTGTTTCTTCCCAGTTACGTGCGACGGTAGCTGGGGGAGCCAGTGGGGTTCTTTTTCATTTGGCATCCAGGCACTGTGGTGGTGGTACGGCTGCAGCGTGCGGTGCGGGACTGATCCTGAAGACGCTGCTTGGTGATGTAGAGGGAAAGTCTAAAGGGTGGCTTGCTAAAAACCTGGGAGAGCTGCCGATAACCGTTTGGGCTTTGGCTTTGATGGAGCAGTGCGTAAGAATAAAGCTGTCAGAATGAAGCCTCGGGGCTGGTGTTTTGAAAAGAATCTCTTTGTTTTGAGCTGTCCAGTTTGAGCACTGCTGTTTGAACTCTAATCTCATAGTTGGTGCTCAAGGTTTTCCAAGAATTGAGGCTTTTTAAAGGTGATTCAAATTGAGCTTCCTCCTGTCCCGCCAAAATTTTGGAAAACCATGACAGAGGCTACACAATTAGAACAAGTTATTTTTTCTTATCTGAGATCTGGTCCTACTGGTTCATGTTGCTGGTGTTATTCTGAGGAGTAGGCTCATGGCATTCCCTGACACCCTAAATTTACTCTGAGACCAAGTTTGCAAGCCTGGGTGTCTGCAGGAGCAAGCCAGCAGCTCCCAGTTCGCTTTCTGAACATCATCCTTCTGCTCCAGCTTTTGCTGGGCTCACAGATTTTTCCTGCAGTGGGTTGTTAGAGAAAGGGCAGTTTGGGTTGCAGCGTGTGGGAAAATTAATTTGTGTGTGCAGTGACCGTTTGAAAACAAGATGCAGGGCAATGGATGTGCTGATTATTGGAATTAGGCAAGAAAACCTGCAAGCCTTAAATTGATCTGATTAATTTCCTGGCTCTTTTACCCCAGGAGGTATCCTACGTCCCAGACCTGTAGTGGCAAAAAAAAAAAATTTAAAAGTTGATGTGTTTGTGATGATTGACCCTAACCTGGCTGCTTTGCCCTTTCAGGCACATTGAGATATCGCATCAGAGTGATGGTGTCACTTGGTGATCAGGGCCAAGAGTATATTTGGTTTTGTGAAACCATTAGCCAGCCTAAACAAAGCAGGCTGTGTTAGGGAAGTTTTAAGAAGCCACTGACAATATTTTAAGCCCAAGTAAGTGCTTCATCCAATCTGTCAGTCAATGTGAAGAGAGTCTCGTGATGGATAGGCCATGTGTTGGCTTGTCTGACACTTCTCAAGGATGCTGACAGTGACATGTAGCAAACAGGACTGCCTTGCAGCTGCTTCGTCTTCAGCCTCCCATTGCCAGTTCGTTGAACTTAAATTGTAACGTATTGTGGGATGAGCCCAGTTTGGAGTATCGGGTTCAAAGTGCTGATTATCCTTGCGTCCAGACACCGATTGCTGGGCAACTGGATCCCTTCTGCTAACAGCTCCTAAATCTGGTTCCGCGTCTTGACTTTTGATAAAATGGGGGTCTAAATGCAGGCCTGACTTAGCTTTCTCCTGGTGACCTGAATAATGCTCATGTCAACAGAAGAAATCAGTCTCATTTGAAACAGAGTCAGCCTGCTGGAAAATTTTAACTTAGAGATGGAAAAATTATCATCACCCCATCACACCGCTCTTGAGGTTTACGCTACATGTGGTATGGGTTCATTTGGGAAATGATTGTTCTCTAAATTCTCTGGAGAACTGGAATTGATTTGGTGCAATTAGAATAGACCCCTAAATTAGCATTTAACGACGACAGCCAGGAGTGAGTCAGAGGGTTTTCCATGCCGGTCATCCCTTATTTCTAGGACCTGTATCCTTAGAAGACTCTTGTTTTGGAGGATGCCATCGCTTTGCGTCACTCGGCAGGTTACCTAACGCGCTTCAGGCCATTGTGCAGTGCTGGGAAAGCGGAAGGTTCCTTCCAGCCCCTCGTATTTGCTGAAGCATATTGAACATTGAAGGGTGGGCTTGGTGAGATCTGGACAAGAGCTCGAGATCCGCTTCCCTTTGCCCTGCCTCGTGCGACCGGTAGAGTTCCCAGGCTGAGCACGTTACGGTTTGAGTTGGGATAATCCTCGCTGTATAACGCCAAAGCCCTCTGGGGTGCTCAGTCGTATTTTTGGTGTCTGAGTGATGTTGGAGAGCCATCAGAATGATGTTTAACAGCTCCTTGGAAGCCGGAGATGGACTTTCAGGGTGTGTACATGCTGTGTGCTGCTGGTGTGTGCGTCAGGAGAAAAATACCTGATCTTCAGTGCCAGTGAGTGTCACACCGTGTCCTCCGAATGCCTAAGCAGCCAATATTGCAATTAGATGGAGCAGCGTACACACAGATGACAAAACAATTAAACAGCAGTGAAACATAAAGGGAAAAAAATTAACAAGTAACCAAATTCATTTGACACAGAGATCAAAACATATCGACGGTGTCTCACAGCTCTGATAATTCCATTGAGCGGTGCCGAGCTGAGCGCTGACGCTCACACGCAACCTCTGATTAACATTAAGTGGGGCTGTCATTCTGACATAGCTGGATAAACCAATATTGAAAAATCTATTAAAGATATCACTCGAACGGGGAGCGCAGATCTTATTATATTATTTCAGCTGTAATTAGGTGGGAGATAAAATCATAAACAGGGAAGTTCAGTGAATTTTCTTCTGACAACGCAGAGACACCTGGGGTTCCATTGATTTGGGGAGAGGCAGAGGAGCGTGCAGAGCTCCTGGATGGGATTAGGGGCTGCGAGGTGACTTTTGTGGTGCACAGGACAGGTTTGGAAGTTCAGTGATATTAGCTGCACTCCTCCTTGAGACAATGACAGCTGTAATGAACGTCCTTGCATTTCACTGGGAAGAGTAGCTGAGTGGTTTACAGCCCAGAGCCTGCCTAATTGGTTCTTTGAATAGACAAACATTGCTATTTAGAAGGTTTACTTTCAGACGTGATGCATTCCGTTCCTATTAATAATGGAGGTCATGCCATTAAAAACTTTCACATGCTAAAAGTGCAATTTTAAAAATAATTCTCTGGAGGAAACAAAAATAAAGACACCTTTTCCATTTCCGAGAACCCTGAGGTTGTAAAGCCAGGGCCTCCAGAGTGAGGAGGGGGAAGCTGAGGCTTCCTCTTCAACTCGAGCTGCATGCGCACAGGACACAAGCTTAGTTTTATTACGTGGCCTCATCCTGTTGTTTCCACACCAAGTTAGTGACTTGCTCCAAGGAACTCAGTGCTGCAGCCTCAGCCAACAGTGAAATGGGCAGTTCTGGTGGCTTTGAATACTTCTGCTTGTGTTTTGTAGGCTGGGGACCAGAAAGTCATTCTGGTGATCCTGGTTATTTAAGGTGGGATTTATCTCACCTAGCTTTACCCATTGAAGGACTGACATCCCTGAGTAGCGAAGGACTTGCAGAGGGTGATGTCTCCCTTCTCATGGGCCTTCCTGTACCTAAAGGGGACTTGTAAGAAAGACGGACAGAAACTTTTTAGCAAGGCCTCTTGTGATAGGACAAGGGGTAACGGTTTCAAGCTAGGAGGAGGTAAATTTAGACCTGACATAAAGAAGATATTTTTTACAGTGAGGGCAGTGGAACACTGGCTGAGGTTGCCCAGACAGGTGGTGGATGCCCCATCCCTGGAAACATTCAAGGCCAGGTTGGCTGGGGCTGTGAGCAACCTGATCTGGTTGGAGATGTCCCTGCTCCTTGCAGGGGGGTTGGACTGGATGGCCTTTAAACGTCCCTTCCAACCCAAACCGTTCTGTGATGAGGGGGAGCTGAACCCTTTCTGAAGAGCCTTCTCTCCATTGGCAATGGAAGCTGGTGTACATGGCTGAACTTAGGTGAGATGAATTCCACCAGTAACGTGTTGCCCCTGTCCTGATTTCATTTCATTCTGCTGGTTGTCATATTTCAGTGACTCATCATCACCGTACTGCTGCTGTACGGGACAAGTTTCTTTCATAAGCATTTTACAAGTACAAACCCAGGGAAGAAGGCATTGAGTGAGCCTTCCAAGTTCACACGGGGAGTTTGTGACCCAGAGCGCGTGACTTTCCTGAGTGGCAACGTAATGCTGTGACCAAGAAAATATTTCTTGTCTTCTGTCAAAGCTTTTCCCTTCTCCTTGTGCATCGTCAACATTTTGTGGCGAATGAGCAATGAGCACTGGGTGCTCCTAGCACACAACGCAGCATCCTCATCAGGAACTCTTCAGTTTTTGCTGCGATTCAAGGAGCTGTTGAGCGCCCTGGAAGCCACCGGGCGTGTTGCCATTGGCTTCAGCGGAGCCAGGGTTTTATCTTCATCATACAGCCCTGCCTCGTTTTCTGTCCAATGTTTGAACTAACCCAGGCATAAATTTAGTTCCAATGCTGGTTGGTAAGAAGTGAAAAATGAATTTCTGCCAAACGGGGATATATTTTCAACTATGTTTAATAGGGTCTGTATCCCATCCCAAGAGATCAGGACCTCTTTCTAACAAAGTTTATGATAATATATTTAACTTCTATTAGTGTATTTGCCTTAGTGTTTGCAGGGAAAGGAATAGAGGAGCTTTAAGAAATATAAATTATTTATGTCAGGTATAGAATGCTTTGCTTTTTCTCATGTACTTTACTGTTGGAGGAATGAACAAATAGTCCGTGAATAAATAAGGGAATATTTATATTCTTTCTTAGTCTCAACTGCCCAGCGTCTTTCCTTCTGGAATGGCAAAGAGTGCTGAATAATTCATGTAAGCAGTCATTAATCCTTCCTTCTCCCTTGCTCAGGGGGACACCAGGTTCAGATATTAGAAAACTCGTGGCCGTTGAGTGTATGCTGGAGCTCCGCGAGTTAATGTGGAGGAGTCTCAAATGTCATTAATGAGAACGGACTTGTTGGTATGCAAACTACTGTCCGCACCCCTGAGTTTTCAGAGGGGCACGTGGCTAAGAGGCAGAGAGCTTCTCTGGAGGCTTTGGACTGGGGGACTAGTGCTGGGGAGCTGTGTGGATAGTTGGGTGTTTTTGGAATGCAGCTTTATTTCAGGGTAGCTCTGTTTGTCTGACCTGGTAGCGTAGGAGCCGCCGCCTTCTCTCCCTCTGCTGTGAAACCGGCACAGCCAAGCTCGGAGTCGCTGGATGGATGTCCTGAGGTGGTGGTGGCACATCGGATGGCGGCTTGTCTCTCTGGCTCTGCTTGTCAGCCTGTCCTCTGCAGATGCTGTTAGTGTGACACTGTGTAAGTCGTGCATGCTGTGAGCATTTTACAAGCTGAAGTGCAGATCTGAGTAAAAAAAGTGCAGCGTGGAAGGCAGTCCTGCCCCGATAGCATTATGAATAATGCATCTCCGACTTGTGGATATGTGAGTATAATCTTACTTGCTGAAATGCACCAACAGAAATGTAAATACAAGCGATCATTAATTTTATTGCAGAGGTTTTTTTTTTTCCTTTTATGGAAGCTTGGAAGTGCTGTAAATTTGGATTTGAACCATCAGTGACTTGAGTTCAAAATGTGGGCTTGACTCTCAAAGAGATTTATGGGTGTACTTAATGATTCTCTTGAAAGAGTTCCCAACTGGAGCCTTCCTGTCAGAGGGGCTTTGCGTAAGAGCACTGCGGTTAGATTTGAAGCATGTGTTTAGGGTACACGTTAAGTACATGTATGAGGGCTCCTAACACCCATTAGTACAGTGTGAGGAACTGCGCTGAGTGAGGAGAAGTGTCTATGACACATACCATGGAGACTGCCAGATGTGCAGCAAGACCCTGTCTTTGTCTTTCGTTGTTTCCAGATGAACTAAACATAGCTGGTAGGATTGGCCTGTGTCATAAAAGCTATCGCATTAGAAAGAGTCATTGAGTAATTTTGCAAGAGCCGTGGCAGAACTCTGCAGGGCTCGGTCCCGGCGCAGGGCGATGGCTGCGAGCCCCAGCCCAGCACCCCAATGGCCCTGCCTGGTGGGGATCCTCCTCAGCATCGCAAGTTCTCTTCAGCCTACTCAGTTTGAAAACAATGAATGTATTTATTGCTTTCAAATATTACTGGGCCCAGAAGAACTTTAATGCTTTAAACAATGAACCGTGCCCGTTAGGATGGAAAGCGGAGATGTTTCTAGGTCTGTTCAGCTGGGAGAGCTGCTTGGAAGGATGGAGTTGTTGCAGGGAGGATGAGGAACAGCTCAGGGAGAGGAAAAAAAAGAAGTCTGAGCCCTTAAATGGGAAATGTCCGTGCTCACGTGCTCAGGATTAACGGCAGGGAATATCGCCTGTACCTGCAGTCAGGGAGGACGTGTCCAGCTGCTTTGTGTTTGTTCTTTGGGGGGCAGATGAAATAGCGAGTGTTCAGTTAGACTTCAGCCCACTCTTCCCAAAGCCAGCTCTGACTCCACAGCTGACAGCAGTGCTGAAGAACATGAAGAACAGCTATACCTGCAGAGAGGGAGCAAGGAGATCTATCAACAAGCAAACAGAAACCATCCTGGAGATTTGCTTAGGAGATTGGGCAGAAGTTAAGCTGTCAACTTTAGACCCTTCAAGAGACAAAATTTCCCTCTTCTCTCAGCAGCTTAGAGTCCACCAATGCTTTTTAGGCTTTCTCCAAAGGAGACTATCTCTGAACTGACTGTCGGAGGGGACCGCATGAGGAGACAGTGTAGCTGCTGGCTAGAAGGATGAGTTTATTGCTCCAGGCTGCTAAAGGCTCCATGAACTCATGTTTTGCAAAAGAAGATGCCTGGCCATGAGGCCTCTTCTGGGATCCTGTTGTGTGGGGCTGTGGTGGTTTGGTTTCTTTCCTTGCAAGCACTGAGACCCTGGACACTGGCACTGTGCCGGAGATGAGTCTCCGTAGCTATGCGCTTTCTCGTGTTTGTGTCCGGCTCTGAAGCCGGCGCGTTTCCAGTGAAATTCCCACGCCTCTGTGCTGCACGCACAGAGCGTTTGCTGCAGACTCCCGCTCCGTCCTTCGGCTAGAGAACTGTTCAGTCATCGTCATGACACAAGCCGTGCAGGCACTGTGCTTACTCAGACTCAGAGCAGCCTTTTTATTTATACAGCCACTGCCTCCTCCAACGAGTCTAAAAATAAAAAGCTTGCTCTGAGTAAGCAGATCGCCTGCCTTCCCTGCAAGATCGCTGTGATGTAACTTCTTTTTTTTTTTCTCTCCTGTGGGAAGCAGGGATTCAGCCGGAGAAATGACTTGCCGTGGAACAAGGCGTCTCGGGGAGGAGTGTAGCCGAGCTGATTGCCGGCTGCAGCGGAGCTGATGGTGCAGACAAGCGCCACCTCCCACGCTGATGCACTTGTGGCGAGGCCCCGTGGCACAGGGGAAGTTCACACTCGTTGATTGCGATGGGTAGCAGCTCAAATCGCGCCCCAGAGCTGACAGAGAAAAGAACATTTCAGAAGAGAGCGGTGTCAGTAAGAGAGAAGTAGCGTGGAGGCTCAGAGCAAGGCAGCCTGACAAGTGCTAAAAGGGCCTGCAATCTGTGTAGTGTCATAATTAAAGTGGCTGCCATTAACGGGCAATGCAAATTAGGAAGTAATACCAGTCACATCAAGCCTTTGCTCCAGTGCCCTCAAATGCTTAGGAAAAGCAGGTGGTTTAGAGGAGCCCCTAACCGCGCTGTGCTTTGCATTGCAGAAGTTAGAGCTGAACTGGCCCGGTTACGTGGAGGTCTGGGAGCTGCTGCGTCAGGTACTGCAGACACACGGAACAAAAGGGTTCTGCTCTGCCTGGCCGGAGGAATTCATCAGCCAAACCACCCCCCCGTATCCTCCGAACAAAAAAAATAGCACAGGAAGCTGAAACATGGAGAAACCAGACTGCATGTCCAGGGCAACAAAGGCAAAATTAGCGCAGCAAGGTCTGGGTACCTCTCTAGCTCTGTGTCCGCTTGGTCACAGAGTTTAGCAGGTCAGCTTTGGTTTGTATAATTAATAAAACAAGTTCCTCCCAGGGAAATTCAGTAGGAAGAGAGTTCTTGTTAGCTCCATCTTGAAGCTTTTCAGACATTCAAGGGCTTTGAGTGATGTTTTATAGATTGCCTCTTCATTTTCTTGAAGACCTTGATGCATTGGCTCTGCAGTCGGACAGCACAGACTCTCCTTTCCAGGCGTGTTCTGCTTGGGCAGAGTCAGAGACACGAGTCCTCACCTTGGAACTCTGGTTTCCCAGAGATGATAACATCATTTTTCTTGACAGTTCATTTTCTAGATCCTTCTCTTCCCAAATAGCCCTAAAATAGGACAGGAAAATGCAAGAATTGCCCAGTCGGTGACATTTGTTCCAGCTGTGTTCTGTGACCTTGGTGAATACTGAGCTGTGCTGTACAGACACCAGCTGAAGTGTCTACTGCTATGAACTGAAGCAGAAGATTCCTCCTGACCACGGAAAGTCATCAGATGATTTGGAGCGCTGATGAGTTTATTATCTTGTAATGTTCAGCCTGGTTCTTAGAGCTGGAAGTACCGTTCTCTGTCATTCACTGAAAATAGTGATTGTCAAACTGTTTGCCCTGGCAGGACCCTGTGGCAAGAAATTCCATGAGGTAATGTACTTACGCCGAAAATTGTATTACCTTTGTGATTTCACCAGCTCCACTTTGCTTTTACGGAGAAAAGAGGTCTTCTGGGGTCATTTTCTGATGCTTTTAGCAGCTGAAGAGATATAATTGCTAAGGAAACACCCAGACTGTGAGGCAGCAGACTGGCAGGGCGTAAGTGGAGACGGCTGTGCAGTTGTGAAAGCGCAAAATCTGTCGGTGATGGAAAGTGAGGACCTGAGTCTGATTTAGGTGGGAAAGTGCTGCACTTCTAGGAAATCACTCCTCTCTGCCAGCAAGCGGGGAATCTAGACTGGGAAGGAAAGGAGACCACTGCACGCCAAGGTGAGCAGCTGGGGTGGATCCTTTCTCACCCCGTTTTCTGCCCAGCTGGAGCAGACAGGGCTTGTCCACAGCCGAGAGCTGCTGTCAGGCAGGAGAAGCCTGGATTTGCTTGTACCTGGTGCCACGTGTCAGCTCCCCTCACAGCCTCTCCGGGGAGAAGCCAGGGAAACGAAGGCACTAAGCAGCACTCTGTGGAAGGGATCTGATCCATGTAACAGAAGATGGGTAAAGCAAATGGATGGTTATAGACCTTCTGATAGCACAGAAATCCTTGTAGCTGGCCATGACCTGAGTAGACCTTTGTGTAATGATGAGAACAGACATTAGTATACACCAGATATTAGATTTTACAATCAATTTTATTAATTTTAATTGATTATAGAATAATGGGGGATACATTTAAGGAGCCGCTGCTTAATTCACTGTAATTATAATATGCTTAATTATTATAAATTTGATGGGGCAATAAAGATATTAAAATAAATAGAAAAGTAGAGGTGCTCATTAAAATTGCATCTGACCTCTACACATTCAAACTTGCTGGAGTGAACGCAGTAAAATTGGCTGCAGTGTGGTAGCAGGGGGAGCTATTAATTCCCAGTTCCCAGGTCTTGGCAAGCATGATGCAAATAAAGTAAAATTTACCTATCTGTCTCACACTGACAGCTGGAGAGGACTTTGCTGAAAGAGCAGTGGCCTGGGGATTGGTGATCACTTCAGTTGTGCAGCTGCTGCGAGCACGGGGCTTCAGACACACAAATTTTGCGCACGTGCACGTCGTAGCAACATGTAAGGAACGACTTTCGTAGGTGTGTCACACTCTGCTTTGGCGCATGCCTTTGATTTGGAGCAGGATTTATTTTCCATGAACGTGAAGGAGGTGTTTTATCCTATCGCAACAGCACGCTGTTTTGCATTGATTTGGCAGAGGGCATTCGTACTTTCTGGGAGTGAGGAATGGGTCTCAGTAGGATGTTCCTGTCTCTGAGTGCAGAATTCCTATTTTTGCCTGCTATAGCCCATATATTCAGACTATTTTTGCATGGCACTTAAATGGACCTAAATATTTCACCAGCTAGCAAGATAACCCTAGAGCTTGTTTGGTATTTTGTAATCAGGTATTAGGACAGGGCTTTACGGAAATAAAATCCGAGGGCAAAGGAAAGTAACGTGCCTGTGGCATTAGAATGCTGTTAGCGAGCTTGAGGCATATCAGAGAGATTGGTTCTGAGAGTAACATTTGCTTCCTTTCTGCTTTTGAACTTTTTTTTTTTTTTTTTCATTTGCCTGTTTCTGAGGTCTGGGATTTATCCTGAATTTAAGAACTGACGGGTTTTGATCATTTGAATAGGTATCACTGTTCAGCAGGGAATACACGTGCCAGCTGAGATGTCTCTTAAAGCCAATTTGTACTACCAGTTACATGAGATGATTTCTTGCAACTGTAATGTATTTCAGCTTCAGATGCTCCACCTGGATTACGGTGTTCATCTCCTGGTCCTCCCAGCCTGAATTGCATTACTCTCCCTTCCCAGCCCCCCCACCTAGCCCCAGACACTTGGGGATGTTCTTCGGTGTGAATACGTATTGACCCACAGAAAGATGATGCAGTAAGATTTAAGAACCTGACTTTGATTTACTGAGGCAGAGTACTCATAGAGCCGCAGTCATTTCTTAATCCGAACGTCATCTTTTTGTGCTGAGAACGTGCAGTTTGCCTTCAGGTAGGCAGAGCCACCACTGCTGTTGAGTCTCCAGCATGTAAGCATGTAGCAACTCCTCGAGCTTCTCTGTAAATAACTGATGGCCCGGTTCTGATGCCTTCGGTGTGTTGAGGAGCAGAAGAATTGGGTTCGTAGTTAGTAACTGCTACATACAAATTAGAATTATTTATAGGTGATGTATATAAAGAAGACTTTTCCACTACAGTAGTGTTTATTCGTGAGGGCTGTTCTGATGGTTACATTCATGCACTTTGGTAGGATGGCTGTGAACTGTAAATCTGGGAGAGATCCAAGACTTGGGATTCAAGCTACTGGTATCCTGAATTTCACAAACTAGACATTTATCTGCCTGAAGCTCGGTTGTCTCCTATTGTGCTTCTATGAGGGTCCTTTTTTGTCCCCTACAATTTTAGTTGAAAGTTGGGATGGGGACAGTTTCAGGCATGCAGCCTGAAAGATTGAGTGATACACTGATCCTGGAGAAGCTGGTGGGAGTGGAGGCAGACATTGCTGGCTGGCCAGAGAACTTGCCTGTCCTTTTTATTACAAAAGGCATTTGCCAAATTTTACCTCCCAGTTCTTGTCTTTCTACAGAGATGCATTTTTGGCTGCTCCATAGAAAGATACATTGGCAATTTCTGTTGTCTCCACAGCTTGTGTAGACTGACTCAACTTATCTATAAGGTGTGGAGCTGCACAGCCCACATTGCTGCTCCGGCCAGACGGCCTTGGTCTGAACTCCGTGAGTCCCTGCTCACCTGCAGCTGCACTTCTTGGTGGTGGAGCATGCTAGTCTGGGCTTGTCTGTTGGAACTGCAAGTGCAAGGTCTGTTAGAAAATACAGAAAGAAGTCAATCTGCAGTCTTGCAGATAACATGCAGAACACATGACATTCAGACATATTTGACTGATCCTCGTGGATCCGGTTTTACCCATGCATCCGTCTGTAAAGAAGAACCATGAAGGGAAAGGAATGGTAGGAATGAAACATTTGAAGAATGCCTTCAAAGATCCCATTAACCATCCTGCTGGAAACTGTAGCCTGGCACGATAGTTCTGGCTCAGATTTTCCATGTATTTGAAGTCTTATGTTGAAGAATGAAGCCTCTGTTTTAAAGAAACTAGTCCTGGACTGGGAAAAGAAAGAGCCCAGCTGTTAGTAAGACACTTAAGGTTATTTTGCTTTCTGATGGTTTTTGTTTTATTTTAAATCCTTCTGGTAAGTGTAGCTGATACTGCTAGTGGTTGAGTTGTTTAGAGAAATCTGTCGTGTCTGAGTGGGAGCACACCTCGTGGGTGGTGGGATCGGAGGAACCTGGTGCCTGGGCGTGCAGTGGACACGCGGCAGTTTCTCCATTACTGCAAAGCCTAGTAGTGCAAACGTAAGTGTTGATCTTAAGGATGTCCCTGGCATCTGAAGCAATAAAGAAAAGAAGACCAAACCATCCAGGAAATGTTTAGTGTTTCCAAAGTACTGGTTTGAGTGGGTTGAAGTTTGCCTGGTGGGGGAAACGCCCATATTTTGGTTCATGTTAACAACTGAGAGTGTGGCTCTAAAACCATCTGGTTACAGAACTGGACTCCACGCCCATGTGTTCTTGTTGGTACCTGGTGACCATTTTCATGATGCTTCGCCCTTGCTCCCTCTCAGTGCGGGGCCACGGTCGAGCACGCAGTGGTGCAGGAGACAAGGATGTCTTTTGTGGGTCTTGATGTATTTACTCTTCTGCTGCCCAAGGAGGGGCCGTGGCAGCCCTTGTTATCAGGCTGTCAAAAGAATTAAGAATCAAGTAGTTGCATGAGCAGCAGGATGATTGAAGGCCGGTTTCCGATGGACTTTTATCTCGTAATTGATTTCCTCTGTGGGTTTGTGCTGTCTAATGAGGTGTGAGCTAACACGCCAGCCTTCCCCGCCGTGGGAGGTGAGGGAAGCTACGCGGCTGCAATCTCCTCGCTGAACTTATGGGAACTTGGTATTGTGGAGACCTCTGCCCTGCTGTCAAATTTGCTTGAAATTAGTGGGTTTCAAAAGTTATTAGAGGGGGGACAGATAGGCAAACACACACAGGCAGGATGAACTTCTGTACCCCTTGCTCTTTGAAAATTAGGCTTAAAAAAAAAAAAAAAGGAACTGAGAAATTACTTTGGTCTTAAGAGCTTCCTTCATCTGTATTAATCCTAGGATGGGGGAGTGGGCAGGGCAGGGTTGGGGAAGGCAGGGCAGGAAAAACTGGTGATTATCATGATCATAATTCCATGCTAAAATATTCTCTCTTGCTTGAAGTGCTGACAAGTGTGGTGGTAACTGCAAAGGTTCCCAAGAACTTAAGCAAATAAACAAAAACCGGACTCCTGGAGCTGCGTTTGGGAATGATTTAGTTTCTAGCACTGTCTGAAACTCGAGGAAGCTTCCTCGTACCCATTGCTAAGCTTCCCCAGGGCTGGCTGATCCCTGCCTGCTGTCCCTGGGTAACCATTTGCTGGGAAGACTGGAAGTAGGATGGGCTCTCCAGCCTTGAGGGGAACTAGTGGGATGGGGAAGAGCAATAGATAACATCCATTATGGCTTGAGAGTCTGGAAAACCATTTCACTCCTTTAACCCTTGAGTAAAACATGGACGTTTATGCAAACCTTGGGAACCCTAAATGCTTTGTTTAGCCAGTTCAGATTTAAGAGACTTCCTAAACGTTTGGAGACTGTACGGAAGTGTCCTTTCATCCATTAAGCAGCATGTATCCTCAGGCATCCACACAGTTAATAGTGTCAGCCCCACTGGAAAGCCTCTTGAGGCTTTGCTGGCTGCACTGGAGAACGTGGATCGTTTAAACATTAACAGCTTTGGTTATTAATTATTGTGGAAAATGTGGGAGTGGGGAACGCTGAACTGGAAATGTTGTCCCACAACGTATTTTTCCCTTGCTGCATTATCAAATCCATTTCTGCCATAAGCTGAGCGAAGCACTTTTAGAGCAGCGTGATGGGAGCAGAGGTTATTTTGCCTGCTGCTTGGCTTACAGGTTTTCTCTCAACAATGATGACGGAATATATTTACTGTGGGATATACAGATGATAGGATTTAACTTCATTTAATTTAGTGGGAGCTCTGTTTTCAGCCAGAGGGAAAGTGTCTTGTAAAAACTGTGCCTTGAACACAGCCTGTGAGATGGCACAGCGTGGGGATGGTCTGGAAGCTCTCAGGGACCGGAGCTGTGCTGGTGGTGAAGGCTGGCTCAGCCCCCTTTCTGTGGGCTTTTTGGGTAGCTCACTGAGCCAACTTTGTCACGTCATTTCACCGCCTCACGTCCCGGTGAATTGAGTGTGATAATACTGATGTTAAATTCGAGCATGGTCCTTTCTAAAGTTGAGGTGTTTGAGCAATGAGATACCCGCTGTGGTCAGTGAGAGGTGTTTTCTGCCCAGGTATGCAGAAGAGTTCGGAGCCCTGGACCTTCACCCAGTGCCTGGCTCCTAGGACAGCATGGCCAGAAGCATCACGACAGCTAGGGACCGAGCGTTTTGGAAAATCAAACCTGTATGTAAGTGCTAGAAAGGGCAACCTGAGCTCTCTTTAAAAGCTGGCCTCTGCCTTGGGTGTTGAAGGGACAAATATGCCCACAGATCAGTACTCCCAAGCCTTCAAATCCTTTACGTTGTCAACCAGGGTTGCGTTGAGCACCTTCAGTTCTTGGATTTGGCTTAGCCTCCAGCGAAGTCTGTTTGTGAAGCAGGGCTGGGTTGTGTAGGATGGCCAGGGTGACTCACTCACTCGCCAGTAAATAAGATCTGCCTCTTGCTCAGTTTGTATCCAGCTAATACAGCTGTAATTACTGAATTGTATTTCCTGGACACTTGGAAGTAATTAGCTCAATATAAAACTAATATGTCTTGCCAAATTTAGGCTTAAAATTGTTTCTCTGGTTGGGTGCAGTAATCTTCTATTAGATTTAAGGGTTTTTAAAAAATGTTTCGCTAGTGCCTGGCTTGATTAACTTGTAATGTTGTAAGGCTTATTTGTCGAGGGGGTGTAGAGATATTAAATGAATCTGGAATTAAATAGGTGCTGGCTAAACTCCCGCTTTACTCAAGCCCCAGTGATCCCAGTGATACAGAGTCTGGGCATGCAGTATTGTTGCTGGCTTATTGAAGCTGAGTGGAGGTATAAGCTATGAGAATATGAGAGACTGAATTTTTGGGGTTTTATTTTTGGTACTCTTCCAGGGAAAAGCTAGCTTTATATGAATAGTGCACTTCAAGACCTACTTTCCACCCAACGAAAGTTATTACCTGATTTCTTACTAGTTAATGGCAGTGCTCAGCTGAGGTTAGAAAGAGGGATTTGCGACTAGATGTTTCCCCACCTCATGAAGAAAGAAGATAAGGATTCAGGAGGCAAGGTAGTAACTTCAGCTAGGAAAGACCAGTGGAAATGCAGTGGGATAAGCAAAGTATTAAGCAAGTCCTGGCAGAAGTCGGCTGTAAGAGAAGAGCTTTGGAGATTTCAGTGCCATAACGCATGGGCACATGGGCTTGCCTGTGTGTTATGACTTCCACATGTGTTTAGACGGACGATCTTAACATGTAGCTCATGCCTGGACACTGACAGTGTAGGCTGTCAATTTAGTTTGCATGGCTTCTTTCTTGTTTGTGAATCATAATTAATGATAACGAGCCCTGAAGACAAAACTGAAAGAGGGCATGGACGTGAGTGCCTGCGCCACCAAGCCCAGCGTGCAGCTGTACAGCTGGACCGGAGAGCAGCCTGATCTGGTCGCTGCCCGAGGGACCGGTGCCGTCGTGCTGGATCTGCAGGACAAGCCAGGCACTAACAGCAATTTAATATTGTTGTCAACAGCGGGATTAGGCACAGTATCCCTGGAGTTCTGTAGGAAGAATTCCTGGGGAAAGCAGATACGATTGTTTCGGAAGAGCTCAATATCCGGTATTAGTGGGATGCGAGGCCTCCTTGTTTTTCTCTGTGCTGGTTGCCTTCCAGTTTTAGGTGTTGAACAAGGATGGAACTATAAACTGTTATGCCAGATTTTCGTGATGGGAGGGCTGCTTTCTCTGGGTTTCTTTTATAGTTCCTGGCGTACAGTTTGGTGAATTGTTTATGGGAAGTAACATTTGTTATAGTCTCGAATGCTGTAAGGTGAATGGGCCCATGGGCCTATTTTGTCGACTCAATTGCTGGGTCAAGCTTTCAGTGTGGCTGTATTGTCAGCATCAGGACTTGTGCAAGTGGAGGGGCTAGAAGTGTTCCTCATCAGTGTTCTGTTCTCAAAAAAAAAAAAAAAGCCTCATGCTGTTAATCGATCTATAATTTTTTTCCTGTATTAAAAATGGACACCTTGCTTTGAAAATGTGTACATTGCATGTGTGTCCGCATTTGGGAATAAATTCCTCACGTTTATGTGTGTGTGCACAAACGTGCATATCTACAAGCCATGTATCTGTCCCATGAAAGTATGTAAAGCTGCTGGGTGTTTTGCCCTGGTGGTTTTAATTTTATTTTTTTTTTTACAAGAAAGGACAAATTATGGAAGTGTGTATTGTATTAATACATCTGTTAAGGGATATGAGAAATGTAACAATGATGCTTTCTGTGGAATGGAAATTCTACTGTAAACATCCAAACCCCAAACAGCTCTGCCTGGAAAGGAACCGTTCATCAACTGGCCCCCAGCTCATGGGTTCATACAGATTGTAAACCCTCTGTCACCACTACTGGGTTTTCTCAGCATCCCCAAACCAGCAATCTCTGCTGCATTCCTGTCACCATCAAGAATGGGACGTGAATTATTCAGACAATCTGAGCAGAGTGCTACTTTATTTATTTATTTATTTGCACTGAACATTTTTTGTTTTGGATACTTGGCAAATTAAGAGTCTTCCCCTGACTTTGCAGGGCTTCAGAGACAGATGAAGGCGCATGTTCTTTAAGGCAGCTGGGATTTATGGTGTTGGAAGAGACTCTGGCTTCAGTGTGGGTTATTGCTAGCATTGCTAATAATCACAATGTGATAGCAACTGGGCTGTTTTATTTAAGATGTGTTTAAATCTTGTTTTCTTGTGATGCCTTTGCAGGCTATCAGAGTTCAGAAGGGAGAGGGGAAAGAAATCGCAACCCAGAAAAGCCTTTGTTTCAAAAAGTTGCCAACATAAATCTTTTTTGTTTTGTTTTTGATCACCTCATTTTTTTTAAATCTCGGGAAAAATGGGTGAGTTGTTCATAGAGTGCGCCCCTTGTTTGTCTAAAGCCCATTTGTATGAAACAGAGCACTGTTGTATTGCAATCTGCTGGAGCAATACCTGCTAATTCCCTGGATTAGCAGACGCCTCGTGTACGCTTGCGTTTTGAGAGTTAGCAAATGTGGTGAACAAATGTTTCACAAAAGCCAGGAAAATGCATGACAAACCGTGTTCTGTATTTCAGTATTCGGTTTAATTGCTGACAGTCATATTCCATCGAGGATACAGGAGTGTTTCCCTTGTCCGCACAGTAGGAGCGTGGTAGTACATGTCCTAAAGCATTCATTTCTGAACCACGGCACAGAGGTAGCAACAGTAGCAAAATGTTCTGCTGATGTATTGTTGATCAAAAAATGTGTAGTAATGGCATCCCTAATACAGTTGCATCAAAGATTTCCTCGGCTATTGAGTGTGCAGTCATCCATTCTCAGTCAGCATCTCTCCAAGGCCTTGCAGCCGAAGGCAGCGGATTCACGAGGTCAAACGAAGAGGTGCCCTGCGCTGAAGTGTGTTGAGTCTTCTAGGGCTGCTCGCAGCGCGGGACACAGGCCGGTTAATTGTTTCACCTAAGCAGACGTACTCAATTACAGCTTATCTATGTAGAATCTAATGATTTTCAAGCACATATAGATGTTTATGCTATACAGCTTGTTGTAGTTTATTTCCTTGAATATATGAGACTAACCCTGACTGGTGGGAGCTCACTTGTGGTGGTGTAAATGTATCCATATGGGCAGATTTCCCCTGATTTTTAACTATATAATTTTTAAAATTAGCTGAATCTGTTTCTGATCTGTGAGCCAGAGTCCGTAGTGGTTGTGGGAGCAGGGGAGCGCAGGGAGAGCAGATATGCAGGGCAAGAGGAAGGAATAGGTTGTGTGAGGTTTTAAAAGAAAATACAGCAGCGATGCATCCCTTGCAGATATATTTTTGGAAGAATTTTAGATGTATGCTATGTTGATTAATAGATATCTCTGATGTAAAATGTCCAGATCTGTTGCTCCTCGGTTTGGGTTTTTTGTGTTTTGTTTGTTTGTTTGTTTGTTTGTTTTTGGTTTGTTTTTTTTTTTTTTTTTTTAGCTTGGCTTTTTGCTGATGGAACAGTACACCACCGATTTAGGATTCAGGGAATACCTGGAGGGATTTCTTTTTTTTTTTTTTTTTTTTGAGTTAGGAGTACATAGACTTCACTTTGTTGGTCTAGCTTTTGGCATATCCAAAATCCACGTCAGCATTTGAACTCGTGGGATCGACGCAGGCTCTTGGTCTGGCTGTTGTGGCTTTCCTGTGTTCTAAGTGACATTTTACAGCTCAGAGAAATGCGGATCAATAAGCAAAGACAAAATATATGGTGTCATAAAGTGTTGTATTTCATTGTCTACCCATAAAGAAAAAAACTGCATGGAATCATACGCAAATAAAACAGTGTGCTTTTTAATTGCATGGACAGCTTAATTACACTTTTGTACTATAGAATTAGTTGAATCTATTTACATTTCAATATATATAAGTGAATTGCAGGAAATAGTCCATGTATATAGTTTAAAATTAAACGTTATATAAATTACCATAAAATGTTAAGACACTTTGGAATGGTACATGGGCTTTAGCTACCTTTTCAGTTTCACGGGGCTATTCTCTCTTGCTTTCCTCCCCTGCCAAGCACAAATACACCTTGTTGCTGTCTCATGAAGGGACTGCGAGGCCTGAGGTGCCCTCATAAAATGGATTTTAAGGCCTGTTAATTATACAGCATGAAATTGGTCCCTGGTCCTTTTTACCAGAGGCTCCCCATAACTGGGCCTATGGGACCATGTCACCCAGGGGCCGATGGCCTCTCCTGGGCCTCTGGGGCCAGGTGCACGGCTCCCTGCTCTGCTAACGAGGGGCTGGGCCCTGCTAACGAGGGTGATGGAACTGGCTAACGAGGGCAGCTGGACTGGGCCCAGCTAACGAGGGTGCTGCTGGGCTGGAGGGTGATGCCCAGGCCCTTTCCTGTCAGGGCGGTGCTGCCATCTGGGGACCAGGCCGCCTCAGCGTGGGCTGAGCAGGAGCGGGGCAGCACCCAGGTATTTCGGGTGATGTCGGGGTGTGGGGTGCCTCCCCTGGGTGGGCTGTACCTCCCATGGGTGCTCTGGGACCCCGGGGGAGTGGGGCTGGCTGACCCTAGCCTGCGGGACCCCCTGTGCGGGCGGCACTGCCGTTGTGGGGCTTGGATGAGGGGAATCCCATGAGGCGCCTGTCGACATCCATAGGTGCCTGCTGTTAATATCTGGCTCTTAATCCTCTTTAGTATAAAATCTGTGTCTGTAAAAGGGAACAAGAAAATTCCTTGGGGAGGAGGGTTGAATCTATGAAGGATGTGGGCCTGTGAGATTATGACATGATAATCAATCGTACCAGCTATCCTGATTATGCCAAACAAGGGCTTTGTTAGAGCCACTCTGTTGCATTTTGGGTTTGGGAAGGTACTCAAATGCACCTCCGAAGCTGTTCACGTGAGTAATAAGCGAGAATGCAGTAACTTTGCGGTTGTTCCTATTTAAATCCCTCTGTCATCTCTGGTGCTGTGTCGAGCATGGCCTTGGCTGGCCTGGCCTGACGTAGGGGCTTGCTGCAGTGTTGATTTGTTATATTTTTCTGACTTATATTGCATGAAGTTTTTGAGTTCTTACTAAACTTTGATGTAGGAGAGCTACTGGACAGTTTTTTTATCAAGTCCTGGCCACCCCAGGGATTTGAACTCCCACAAATGTGGGTCTTGCGGGCATCGGGGCCTGCAAATGACACACATCCTCAAGTGCTTTGTTAGCACTGTAGTACGGTGCTGTAGTTTTGAGAAATAACTTGCTGGGAAGGGGTAGAGGTAGTAGCAGAGCCATTTAATTCATTTTAATGAGGCTCCTGGTGCACTTCTCCAGGTGCTCTTGTGTCAGGTCTTTGGAGATGTTGTGCCTTTGTGACAGGAGCGTGCCGTGCTAAAGAGGATCCACGGAGGTAACAATGGGATGTCAAAATGAAGTGAAACAAGGGCAGGGCAATTTTATGGAGATGACATGACAGGAGGAAAGTAGGGGGGGGGGAAAGAATTTAAACTGTCAGTACAGATTTACTGAAGGCTTTCCAATGTCAACTAGAAGAAATGTCAGCACAACTGACTTGACAGTGTCAGGATGATGGCAGAATGAAGTCCGATCAACTTGGGAAGCATCTCGTACTCCGGCTGCGGAGACAAGCTACTGTCAGTAAAGATGATGTCAGGATGATAATTATTTTGCACATTGTGGTTTAAGTAGGGCACTGTTTCTGTTGAGGTAATTTGAATTTAGCACAAGGCAGGGGAATACTCGTTTGAAGATGAAAGCCTCCAAATTGTGGCTGCTTTCTGTGAGCATGCCAGGAGTTTCAAACCCAGACCATGAGCCTGCTGCTGCGAAGCAGGGTGCTTGGCTGCCCTGGGGACCATACACTGGTGGCAGTGGGTGTAGTTGAGGCCTCAGATGATTTGAGTTGGGGCTCTGCTTGGCTTCTGCGTAGTATTTCTGTCTTAAAAACTCTGTCTGGTGAATATGAGGGCAAATGATGGAGCAGGGGAGAAAACTGATACCACATGGGAGGGCAGCCATTAATTTAAGCAGGTGAGATGGAGATATTTGAGGATGAATAATTGTAGTTCACTGTCACTAATGAAAATAAATGTGTCTATGTATGATATTGGTGAAATAATCTGTGCTAAACCAGCTAGCAGTGTTGAAAATCACTGGGTGTTGTAGATGGCAGAGGCTGATCCCACCTCTTAGCTCTGTTTTAGGATGCTTGTAGAGTTGAGCGGTTTCCTGACGAGGAACAAGAAGTATAATGCGTTACTGAAATAAAAATTTGGGCTCTTAGCTGTTCTGTAGTGGTAGGGTATGGATTTGGTAGGAAATTGTGCCACACAGTAAATAGCGGGCCTGGGGTGCCCAGCTCACCGCCAGCTCGCTCCGCCTGCCTCCACCCGCTGCTGAGGCGTTCCCGGGTGCTGCCCCGGGCACTCTCTTGCGATGCCATCGTCCAAGCGCTACTGTGTCTGGCACCCTTTCCAGGAAAGGATTTCCCTGTTAGTTAAACAACTGCACTCGCTCGCTGTGTGTCCTTTATCACAAAACAAACAAACAGGAAAAAAAAAAAGCGCTGGAAGAGACAATCTAAGGACTAGCAATCCGATAATAAATCCCCTGTCTTTCCACACACACTCTGTGCCAGCTGTAGACTAATTAAACTCAATAGTTCACAGGTGTTCCTGGGAATGACTAACGCAAGAGCACTCTCCTCTTTAGGGCTCGTTAACATCTTTTTCAGAGCTCTTTAAATTTCATATACCAGCAACACTGAGCTAAACCAGATGAAAGATAGTAGGAAGGGAGTCAAGCTATTACAAGAGTGCTCTGAGTGTTAGCACAGGCTACATCCCCACTCGATTCAACAGCTTATGCATTTTGATGAGTGAATCTCTTGGAGACCAGTGTAAGAAGGAAATCTGCTTTCTTAGAAACATGCAGATTTTTGTAGCCAAAAGAAATTCTTGTCTCTGAAGCTGCTGATATAATTTTACGTGCTACTGGGATGCCCAGGGTCTGTACATGCACACAGGGGCAACAGAAAAAGAGTCTGTGGCCAAATAGAACAAATTTAGCTATCTTGTTAAGGCTTATAATATCTTCCCAGGGAGAAGTAAACGGAAAGCAAAACTTCCTCCAGACCTCCTTTGCTCATTGAGTCTTCCTCTGGGCTTTGACTGATCCCGTGGTAATTTCTCTAGACTCCAGTATTAGAGAACCAGGCTGCCCACCCCTAGTCTGGGTTAATATGACACAGTTGCAGCAAACAGTGCTTCCAGTTCCGACCTGCCTCCACCGGCTTTGCCGCGTAGCAAGAGCTCAGATTTTACCAGATCTCAGAGACTTGTGTAGGTCTGTGGCTGGACTAGCTTACCTGTGCACTCCTCTACTCATCTTCATTCATGTTCCTTTTGCCTTTTTTGTCTGTCTTACAAAATTAAATGCCAATTTCTGGAGAGCGTCCATAATGGTTAAGAATGGCTCAGGAAAGGAGGCTTTTAGTGTTGTTTTCCCAGGTTCTCTAAAATCTTCCTCTCGTGGAGCTGGCCCAGACTCCACGTAAGCCTGGTGTGCAGCTTTCCTCCTTGGAGAGAAATTCTATTCCTCGGCCGGAAACAACACAGAATTACTGCGCTCGGACCAGGCAGCCTGGAGAGAGGAACTACTTTTTCTGTGTAAGCTAGATAAAAAATACTTTTATCCCCTCAACACTAACTTGGTATACCTGATCTCTTGTATTCTTTATGTGCTTTCCAGCAGACTCTGGGGTTGTTTGTGTGGGGTATACACTAGGCAGAAGTGTTGCTGCTTTAGCACAGTTACTAATTGAAAATAATTCCTGGATTTCATAGCTCTTCTTCCAAATAATATTTTCAATTATACTCTTTTACACTCTTTCCTAGACAAAGAAGCCTGCAGTGGTTTACCTAAATCTTAAACAGATTTGTTACTGACTTAGGCTAAATTGATGTAAGATACCCTCAAATCAAAATAATATTTCCTACATGAGTGAACTGTACACCAATTTAATGAAATAATATTGTAAATCAATTCTATCACATCAGTACAATTTTACTATATGCATAAAATCTAATTTAAACTGCTACAACTTCTGGTGTGGCAGTGAAGGCGAAGGAGCTTTCATTCTCCTAAATATCAGATCCGTGAAAAAGAAAAAGTGTTTTCAAATAAAAATATATATTAAAGGGTCTTTCAGTATTTCTTCACTTTCCTGTGGCACTCTCACTGGTAGGTCTCATAGAGCTTCAGAGAAGGCATGATTTTTAGTTTATATTGTCTATTTGGGGAAACTGAGGTACAGACTGAAATTAAATTTTGGGCTTCGCTGGCCTGGCAGTTGAAAGCTGAGAGCAGGAGACTCGCAAGCCAGTGCTCTTTCCACCCAAGTTGTAATGCCTTCCCTGAACGCTGCTTTGTTTCCAAAAACGCAGAGTGACGTGAGTCTGAGTGAACTTCCAGAGTTAGCACTGGATGAATGGTTTGGATTGGGCTCGTGTAAATCTGATCAATTTAGGAAAAGCCTACAGCTCTTCCATTGTGTTTGCATTGAGGTGATTTTGTGTACAGAAGCCGCTGTTTCAGAGGTGGAGAGGAAACCAGCAGGACAAGTATATATTTTTGTAAGGTCCCAGGATTTGATTTGTTACCGTTTAATGGCATCACTTTGTGAGTAAAACAAGTAAAACCCCAGAAGGTCCAGTGCACAAAGCTATAAAACGTTAAGCAAAAAGTAGGCAGAGTGTAACAAATCTTTCCCTGGCCCCAATCCCACCCATCCCTGGATATCATTGCTTTTGACATTGATTTGAGGGTATTTAATAAAGAAAAAGACTTCATAGTTTCAGTGTTAGAGACTTCTCTGTGGCTGGCATCCAAAAGCTCATTTGCACACCAGTTCTGAAGTTAAATAAATGATGTGACAATTGGTGTAACACTGAGCAGAAGCACTAAGATAAGGGGGAAGTGCTTTACAGAAGGCATTGCCCTAGTTGCTTCTCCTCCCTTTTCAAGATGAGGAAATGGTTAAAAATGAGGTAGTGATACTCAGTGGCACTTAACTAAATGAGAGTGAAAAACTTGGAATCTCACTGTGGGGGGGCTGTTTTTCAGTGGCTAGTGGTAGAATTCCCATTACTTCAAAACTCAAATTCAGAACTAAATGAGCAGATCTGTTGTTGAGAAAAATACTTGTTAGCAAAGGCAGGTTTAGCTGAGTTCACTGGTATTTTAAATCTGATTTTAAGGTAATTTTGAATTATGTGTATGAGTGTTTAGGTATATGTGTGCAGTAACTCTTACTTATCAAATAAGACTTCTTTTAAGATGCATTTAAAATGTTTTTCTACTTTGAATTTTGGGGGACGAAATGTTTCTAAACCCTAGAAATGTGTCAACATGTCAAAAGAGGTTGAAGATGACAGTATAATCAGTTTTCTTGCAGCTCAGCAATGAAATGGCCTAATGATTTCTGCACAATAAACCACGTGTTTTTAAAAGAACAGTGTGAGCTCTCCACATGTACTTCTGTAACTTCAGTCCACAACATGACTTCTTTGTAAACCTTGCAGGCACGTGATTCCTCCCCACCTCAACTATTAGATTACATTAGAAAGTGTATTAATGTTTTGCACGCGTCAAGAAACAGGCTGTTTTTACAATTAAGTCTAAGGTTATGTTTCCTAATGGGTAGTTCTGGCAGTTGAATACACTTCACTGTTCATGGTTTTATTTTTTTTAACCACCAAAATGAAACTACCTTGAGATCCCATTGGGTTTTGTTTTGCAATCAGGCAACCTTTCCGATTGTAAATGATGAGCAGTGCACTATTCTAAGCAACATAGCTTCTAAGTCTCTTTTTGGTAAATTAAAGAATTAGAGCCTCCATCCCAAGCTGGATGTTTCTAATACCTAAATGTACATGGACTTCTTCGAGTACTTGTCTGCTTGATAAGTGAGCCCCCCTTGGTAAAAGACTTGCTTTCGTTGGATTTAACTACGTGTGTGCAGCAGGATCTGCCAGGTCGTTGTGAAGATGTGTATGGGCAGGATTTGGGGAAACTTGGGGATTCTGGTATTAACGAAGCAGCTGAAAAGTGCAAATGCCCAGATTCAGGCTCCAAACAGCTATCTACACTGTATATGTAAGACTTCATTCCCCCTCCTTTTCTACACATATTCTACAAACTTGTCTGAATACAAGTTGAAGTAATTATTTTCCCTTAAAATGAAAAGCATTAAGTGCCTCATGATTTAGCACAGCTTCTGAGCTCCTTATCTATAGAGATAAAAACCAATGTTAAGGTGACTCTTTCTTCAGCAGTATTTCAAGATTATCTTTTGCCCCTTAGGAGTTAACAGGGAGTGAGTGATCTACGTCTGTTTATGCGATAAAATTAATTCCAGAATAAGATGAGAGTAAAGCCCAAATACTTGGAAGTTAGTCTCTTGATTTTATTTCTTGTGAAACTGAATCCTCCTCTCTGGATTCAAGGAAATAATACAGTACTGAGGGATGACTTCAGTAGTTTTCTCAAAGGGAAGAGTCAAGCCCTCCTTTGAAGGCCAAATTATTTCTAACTGTTAAATAAATTCTAAAGCAAATATCAGCAGTGCTGTACCACATCCAAAGCCCAATCTGGATGAGTAAAATATTAACTTTGACATAGCTTTATCCTTGCAGCTTTGTAGCAAATCACATATTTAATGTCAACTCCCTGCTTTTTAAAGTACCTAATAACTTCTGGACTTTGGAGATTTTGGTTGCACAGTATAAAGCCAGTAGATTGCTTGGGCTGGGGTGGTTTTTTGTGAAGCCAAGCCGACAGGTAGGTTGGTGGTGTTCAAGCCTGTTCTCTTTGGGTGTTTGGATGCCGTCCCCAGTTTGAGAAGCCTGGCTGTCGGTGCAGGAGCAGCTTCTGAGAAGGGAGGAATGGCAGTTCGTGGGGCTGCGTGCACAGAGGGGATGGCGTCCTGACGGCCTCGTTCGGCTGGCGTTGCCAGGGAGTGCATCTGTACACCCGCAGAATTGCTGACTTGTTTGGAGGCCGTGTCAGCTTGGCAGTTTGATTTGTGTTGTGACTAACAGGAAAATAAGCAAAAGGAGAGAAGCAGGGAGAAGACCTTCCCCTTCTTGACTGCGTGTGGGTGTATTTATGTGTGCAAATTAAGTGCCATCTCTTGACAGGTTTTTTTGTTCCTTCATCAAACAGGGGGCAATATACCTGCTTTGAGTTGCTCTCCTAAGTGATTCTATGTGCAACTGTGAGCTCCGCATCTCTCAGCCGCCCTCTCTGCAGCTCTGCATGCTGCAGCATAGCTTTTGTGTCCCTTCTGGGAAGCATGTCGTGACTCTTTTAGCAGAATTCTCTATTGCTTCTTCTAATTTTCTCCTAGACAAGAGAGACTAATCTGGTTTCTTAGCTGCAGCACCAAGAATCAAGTCATTCATAGATTACCTTGTATGGCTCTGACTTTTTTCTTTTTTGTTCTCTGTGGTTTTTCTTTGAGCAGTGAAGAATTGATCCAGATTCTCTTATAACTCAACAGACTTTGAATCATGGCTTGAAAGGAGAATAATATTCATTATCTTCCCATTCAAAACTGTCCTGTGACTTGCTTACTTAGTGTTTGTAAGACAAATTGACACAACTGGAGGGAAGGCGCTCTGAAAGCGGGTAGGGCAAGCACTGAGATGGAGCAGTCAGGGTACATGAGAAATGACAGGGCAAATATGCCCGGAAGGCTTGTTGTGATTATTATTATTAGCTTTATGTCTGTGGATCAGCAGCAAAATTTTGATAAGCAAAAGTCCTCAGAGACTTTTTATTAAGGTGAATTCCTGATTCATTCCACCTAGCAGAACGTCAGTAGTATCTTCCTGTGAACAACAGCTGTCTTCTCCTCTGCTCTGATGAGTCACTGCTCAGGTTTTTGCCTTGTCCTGTCTCACAGGCAGCTGCACTTCTATTTTCAGGCAAACTGTTATTTTGGGGGATCTTTCTGGATGAAAGACAGGCAAATTACCATCATTGAATAATAATCCTCTGGAGCCCCAAAATATTACATATTTTAATGCTTGTGTATAATCTTGGGGATTATGGATGCTTTATGCCCCTCTGTAGTAGCCTCCAACACATGAGACCATTGTGAAATAGGAAAGGGGAAAATGCTTGACAAGGCTGCATTTTTAAGCTAAAAATACTTAAAGCAAGCTTGCCTGAATTCCCCTGCAGATTAATTAGGATATTCTTTCAAAAATCTTTTAAAATGCTGGATGAAGAACAATGTGGTGCTCTGTGTGCAAAGTCAAGTGTTAATGGGGGAAAGCGTTATACTGGTTTCCCTTTATCCATGGCCCTTGCTCCTGATGATGCTGTGAGTCTGACCCGCGGGTCAGGATGGCAGCTGGGGATAATGCACTTAGGTTTGCAAGTAGAGAAGGAGTTTGCCTGGCCCCGGCTAGCCATGAATTAGTCATCTCACACCACCTCTGATTAGCTTAGACCGTTTCAGTGCGCTCTGGTACATTCATTTCGTAACGAATTTGAAGTTGTGATTGTGGCTGACCTCTGTGGGTAGCTGGAGTAGTTCTTCCCCACCTTGTTGTACCATATTTCTGTGATGGGGAGGGATGTTGTAAGTCGGAGTTTGCTGGCTGACTGAAAGAGAAATATCTGACATGTCTTGTGATATGGGCACAGAGAAGGGTGAAGGTTTTGTTTTAAATTTGTGCCGTTTGTCGTGATGGATTAATGGAGGTGTTGGTCGCCGTCCTGGCAGGGGCATTGCATCGCTCCGCTCTCAGCTGCAGTACGTTTCACCGCGTGAGCTGCGGCATGTACAATTCTCTTTGCATGCAGGGAAAGGAGCACCTCTTTCTGCTGAAATTCCTCATTTTGAAGGTAGGTTACACGGCAGAAGTTGGAAGCTATCAGTTAAAACTGCATTTCCATAGTGCCCTTCGTGCCAAGCCTCTCAAGGCACTTAAGAAAATACTGGAAGCTGTACAGCATGAAATAGCATTGGCACGTTGCTCAAGAAAAACAAACCCCCTGCCTAGACTGGAAAACTGAAAATTTACAAGACTGATTACTGAGCCTCCAGCCCCAGGAAAGGAGTTAAAAAAAAGGACCAAGTTAGCTCAGGGCAATTCAGGGTGATTTCCATCAGCGGTGATAATTTCTCTGGTAGTTTTCTCTCTGTTATGCCAACACAGCATCTTCTCATAACAACCTGGGCCATCGCGTTGGATTTGTCTGTTCTGCAACAGCAGCACAGTGGACCTTCTTCAGTTTTTACTTTTTTTCCCCCCTAGCTTCTGCTAATGTGAATTCTGATCTTGGAGACAGCAGGTCCAAGCCGAGTTCTCACTTGCTGCACAGTCTCTTGCCTTGTGATATTTTGAGAATGGGGCTGTCCGCTTCCCCAGACTGTAAACAGGGAAAATACATCTTTCTTTTGTAAAGCGATCTGACAGTCCTGGAAGCCCCACACTGTATGTGAATATTTACCAAAAAAAAGTTAACTGCCTCCAGACGTTTCCGTTGAAACTCCCTGCGCAGTCATGGTATAGTGGATCAAACTAATGAGACTTTTGTAGGCCAAGTAGGTGAGATGAACTTTTAATGAGAAACCATTTCAGCCCGAGTGGACGTCCCGAAGGCAGTATGGATTTCTGACGACATGTGAATGTGGAGAGAAAAATCACAACTAATAGGAGTTGCTAATAATAATCCCAGTACAGAAATTTATTAAAGTCTGGTGAAAAAACTTAAACCAGTGAAGATTTACTGGCTTTACTGCTAAAATTTATTACAATCTCATCTAACATGGTTTAGCCCATTCTATTTTCTGAAAGGGATGTGGAGAGCAGTCAAGTTTTGGGATTTCATCTTTGGCATCATGGAGGCTCTAGAAGCAGCAGGCTCACTGGGAGAGAGTGGCTTCTCTCGGTGAAGGGCTGCAGTGGATGATGTCTCAAAGAACCAATTTCTGCCTTTTAGTTTGCAAACATGTACATTTTTCCCCATGGAAGTGGATGTAAATCCACTGGCAAGAAGTTGTTCTTCTCCGTTGCCTTTGTAAGAATAATCATCTGAGCATCTACAGTGACATTTGGAGAAGGGGAGGCTCTTGCTTGTTTTGAGTTCTGGGCATGTACTTTCATTATTGTTGGAGAGCAAGAGAGAAAATGACTTCTTTGGGCTGTAGGCTGTCAGGAACAAAAAACCCCACCATCTCTACAAGGAGGAACAGGCCAGATTAAAGGAAGAGCGAAAAACTAGGTATTGGTTGCTGTTCAGTGTGACTGTGTCAGAGAGCAGATACACATTAAGGGAGATGATAGAAGGTGATAAAACTGGTCACCTACCACAAAGTCTTGGTGATCCTGGCGTGGAGAAAGTGAAGTTACTCTGTCACTGGACGTGATCAACTTCTTTCCTCAGCTGCAAAGACAGTTCAGCCATCACTCTGCGCAGCACTGGAGCAGGCCCTAGGCAAAAGCCCAAGTTCCATCACATGTGGTGCCCTGCGCCTTTGAACAAGCTCATCACTCCCAAAATAGCCATTTGACCTTCATCTTCCTACCATTAACCTCTTGAATGGCTGTGGAGCCACTTTTCATATGATGAAACACTGAATTATTAAATCGTAACAGTTTGGGTAAGTCTGATAGGAGTAGGGATTGATAAGCTTCTCTCTTCTTCTTTTCTTCTTTTCTTCTTTTAGCAGGGCAAAATGAAATTACAAAACTCATGTGAAAGGATTTTGTGGAAGCCAAAAGTGCAAGTCTAAAGAAGCAGTACAAAGGGATTAGACCTTTAGGACGATTAGTGTCTATTAAACATGATGATCTGGATGCAGCTTCCAGCTCTCGAGGTCCATAAATTGCTGGTCTCTGGAACATGAGAGGGTGGACCAGGGAAAGGGTCACCTTAAAACTCCCTCGGAGTTCTTTGCCTAGATAACTATGAGGTGTTGGAGAATGGGGTAAGGGGAGAGCTGGGCTGTTGGTTAAGCAAGCTGCAAAATTCTGATATTGAAGTGGACTTCATCTTGCCTTAAATCCCTCGTCTCCCCACCAGCATGCACTCAGAATTGATGCATGCTTGTGGCTTCACACGCCCCCCCAGCCCCAAACACTGGCCACAAAAATCTGGTGTTGGCGTGGAAAGAGAGAGGGCGAGCCGAGTCAGTGGTGGTGCCGGTGGACGGACACTTTCCATAGATGGGGGGTAACGCCACATGAGAGGAGGGTTTGGTCGGCAGGGGAAGAAACATCTTGTGTGTCCTTCTGTCCCTCCAAAAGTTCGGTTGAGTCCTGGGCCGCGGGAAGGGCTGTGGCATGCCAGGAAAGTGTCAGCAAGCCTCATTTTGGCATTTATGTATGAGGAGTAAGCACAATCCTCCTACTATTCCAAGGAGCTGCTTTTGCCAAGAAAAATCATTTGTAGCCCTTTCTTCCTGCTGCAGTGCTTCTCCAGCAGGCTGGGATTATGTTGCTGTAACCCCTTGAGTGCCAGCCCGCGCTGCAAGGCAGAGCGGTGCCTTGTGCGAGTCTTGGCAAGGCTCCCCTGTGTAAACCAGCTCCAGAGCACACTGCAACGTTGTCTGGCAGTTAGCTTTTCTTTTTCATCAAGTCTGTTCCTTAGGGCTGCTGCTGCTTTTTTTTTTCTGTTTTTCTTCCATTCCTGAGGCTGTAGCGGAGGAGGAGGTGGAGACTTGGGGGCAAGCGTGTTTTTGGAGAGCTGCTTACCTCAGTATCTGGAAGAAGAGGGAAAACAGAGCAGGGAAATGGCTGGGTGGTTTGAACCTTGCGCTGGTGTGTTGTCCATCACGATGCTGAACCAACAGCACAGCAAGGCTGCCAGCGTGATGTGCTTTTAAAGAATTACTCACCTGCAAGTTCAAAAGCAGTTCTCCCTCTGTTCTCTCAGTAAAGCCTGAAAGAATAGGAGATGCCTGTGCTTTTTATTATGTACACTTCAGCTCTTGCCGTGTTGCATATTTGCGCTTTTACCTTTGATCATCATTTGGAAAAGTTTGCAAGGCAGGTTTAGTTGTGTGAGAAATGGATGCACTCTTTGGAATGAGCAATTTCTTCCCTCCTCCTAGTTGCTAGCTGAATTTTAAGTTTATTACCATTCTGTGTTCCCTGAGCAGGAAGGCTGTTTCCTTTGTCTGTGTCTTAGCTTTACAAGAGTGTGTCCTTGATGAGAGGTGTAGCAGTTCATGTTTTCCTACATACAAAGTTGAAAAGGACAATAGCTCGTTTTGTCTCTCCGGTGTGGTTTTCTCTAAAGGGAAAGGAAAAGAAGCTCATTTTGGTTAAAAAAAAAAATAATACTGTAGTAGTATAACCTTTATGCTAATTGCCCCAGGCTTTTAATGAAGCAGTGTAAAATTAGTCCTGTGAGTCTTCATTAATCAAATATAGGAGCTGACAGTATAGTGTTAAGACGCTATGCTACCTCTGCTCCCCATGCAATGTTGACATTTGCTTACATTGAGAGTAGAAAGCAAGTTTATTTTTTTTGGTAGCTCATTAAAATAATTAGCTATGTTTGGCTTTTTAAAAAATTTCTTTTCTTAAAAAATCCTTTTAATGAGGAAAGATGAAAACAGACAGCATGGATAAAGTCAAAAGAATCAAATTAAGCTGGAAAACCTGACTGCTGGAGGTTTCCTTTGAACACAAGATTTATGTACATCAGTGGCAGCTGTTGGCAGGACCCTCTGTACAGGCACCTTCTTTGTTATTTGCAGAACTTAGAGCGGGAGCAGATAGTTTCAAGGATTTTGGTTGTTTTGTTTCGTTTTATTTTCCAAAGGTGCTCTAAGACTCGTTCTGCCTCCCCTCTCCCTCAAAACTCGGTGCTTTCATCACGTGCTAGTGCAGGTAGGCACTGTTACGCTGCCGGCTCATCTAGGGGAGTAAGTCCTGGTGTCAGGTTTTGGGTGCAAAGCAGATCTCCCCTCTGCAGGCTGCTAGAACCGGGGCTGTGCTCTGTTGCTGTTTTGTTTAAGCTCTCAGAGCAGGATTTAAGAGGCACACTGGTCTTCTGGTAAGCCCTGGGTTCAGGACAAAGAAGTGCTATAAACTTCTCCTGTCACATTAGAAACAACCCCAAATGCTGTGGGTGTTCAGAAAGGGCCAAATTCTGGAGCTCTGGACCAGAATCGCATCCACATCTGCACTCACTAGAGGGAGGAGTAGGAATCTGGTGTTATGGTCCCATCTCCACTTCAAAAGCATTTCTGTCAGGCAGTATTTTCTGGTCCGTCTGCTGCCTAAGTAGAAACTGCTGTCTGCTATAAAAACGTTTCTGGGAAAAATGGCAATGGAGTATGATTTTTGTGTTTAAGATGCTGCTGTAGCAGCTTTGAGTTTCTATAGGGTCATTACCAAAGCCGCAGTTGGCCGACCACAGCCAAGGAAGAACCAGGATAATGATCCTTTTTGTGGAACTAAAGGCAACTGTCAGCCCCGCTGTGCTTGGCTCTGTATAAATATGCAGGAGATGGCTCCTCTCTGGAGAGTTTAACTGGCAACGCTATTAATATGCCCTTCCAGTTGTGGAGATGATCGCTCTCATTGCAGAGTTCAGGGCTCAGTGGCAGGGCCGCGTAGAGGTGATGCTGCTGCTCTTGCCTGTGTGTCTGTGTGTAGATGCACGCCCATGCATATTTGCAGATGAAAAATGATGGGGGTCCAGTGGGGATGTGGCTCTTGTCTGGGCACCAGGGTCCGTTCCTGTGTTTGCCAGATGGTATTAGCAGGCCAGCTCGCCCTCTTCTTCTTCCATTTTTCTCTCCCTGTGCCACCTCTTCCACATGCAGAGCGTGGAGATGAGGAGATCCCGTTTTAATAAAAGATTTTGACCTATCAATTGATGGATGGTTTAAAAATGAGTGCTGTGATCCCCACTGCTTAGAAATGTCTGAGAGTTTAGCTATTTACTCAGAAAGTTTGATTTCTACCGCCACCCCCCTGGGAAATGCCTCTTCTTCTCTTCCATTTCCCCATTTCTATCTCTATGCTTGTTTTCAGAGAAGTCATATTTTGTTTCTGATCTGTTTTCTAGTGTGTTGCAGCACCTTTCTCACGGCCAGATTAACAGCTCTTCTCTCCCAGTAAAGTCTTTCCACTCTCCCTTTCCGGAGAGCTCCATAAAATTAGTTTCCTCTTGTGTGTCTCTGAAAAGCGTTCAAGCAGGGTAGCCCAGCGCTTTGACAGCCTGCGATGCAGGAACTACAAAGGTGAGGGAGCAATTCTTAGCAGGAAAAATGCTTCATCTCCTACACTGAAATTCTTCTTTGGAGTCTCAGCAACCCAAAATAGCTGCTACAGAGGACTCCTACTAAAGCCTTGTTTTATCTTGAGATTGTTTCACCTCCCAGCTCTATGCAACCTCCAGTTTAAAACTTCCTTCTTTCTCAACCGGTGTCATTATCTTCCCTTTCTGTCCTGCTGGAATCCAGTACTGCAAATGCCAATGACTTATGGAGAGTAGCCTACAATTACTTGTGAAACTTAAAAGGAAAAAATCTGTGAAGATTGACCATATGCGGTGGTGCTTTTATTGCAAAACCCATGCAATAGGCAGACAGAAAAAATGCATTTGGTTGGATTTCCCCCAGGGTGCAGTGCTTGAGAGCTGAATGCAGGAGAAAACCCCCAAGAAAAGCTGAAGGTCTGTGTGTGTGTTTGTCTCCCACATGCCATGCTTGAAAGCTTTTCCTTGTAGAGCGTGTGATTTACATAAGGAGCAGTCATCATTCTTTGCCGCTGATCGTTCCTTATGTATATGCAAAACCTCGCTGATGAGCGGTGTGGGATTATATTTCCGTTAATTACAATGTTCTTTCTGATCCTCCGGCCAGTCAGAGGAGGTTTGGTGAGGGTTAGATCACTGTCGAGCAAGAAGCTCTGCCTCGAATTTCGAAGCGCAGGAATAGGCTGTCAGCGGCGACGTGCTGCTGCGGCGCGGGTTCGGGGGCTTCGCCTGACGGACAGATTGCATCCAGCCCTCTGACTGGGGAAGGCTGCAGTGAGTCCTAATAGCATGCAGCTCGTTGGCTTTGGCTTTGATTGACCCGGCACTGCGTGAGATTAAAATTAGGCAGCAAATATATGCAAGTTTACAAAGAAACGGGCTCCTGGGTGTTGCGCACAAAGACGCAGAGAGGTAGATGTGGATGGGGGAAGTGTGATTTAAAGCACGGAAGACAAAGCCTGCAGCCATAGGCCTGGCTTCTAATCCCATCGCTCATACTGAGTTGTTATAAAATCCTTCGGCAGCACTTAATCTCCGAGCTTTAATTCCCTGTCTGTAGGGTGGGAGTGCAGATGCTTTATCCGTACTTTTGTGAAGTGCTTAAAGATCAGTAGAAACCAGTTCAAGGTATTATGGTTCTTAATGTAAATACTTGTTATATCACAATATCTCCAATGTGTGTATTCCACAGAATATATTTATCCATAAAACTCTGTCATATTTATATACAGCTCCAAGCACCCTGGAAGCACCTAGGTGTTGACAGAACAGCTGCAATCATTTAATATGTTCAATAAATACAAATGGATATAAACAGTATCCATCTGTCAAGCTCAGTTAGATGATTTAAACATAAAGCTATTTTGTTCCTGTAATTGTATTTAGATCTGAACTGATAGGGGTTTGATTTTTCTTTGCATAGTGATAAGCTACAAATTCCTTTGCTTTGACTCCTGATTTATTGCAGTAAATTTAATAACAATCCATTCTGTCCTGTTTCACCCCTCTTCCAAGAAAAGAAAGATGAAAAAATAACTGCTGAGGCAATGAAGCGTACCGCTTACAGTAACCCACCGCTTACAGTAACCCACCTTTCCCGTGCTCATAAGCACCTGGGCTGTGACCTCTATGTTTACAAGATATTTATTGCTGCTTGCACTTTCCACTAGTACAGAGTTATCACTTCAGTGCCCTGTAAAATTTGATTGTGTTTAATAAATGTATTCGGTGTTATTGCTGAGCTTGGTAGAGAGCGGGTCTAACAATTTACCCGTGATGTTTTCCTCACGCGCACAAATGTGCACACCTTTGTAGCCCACATATTTTCTTACCTACGTATATTACCGCTTATGTTGTATTGGAGGCAATTTTGGTTGCATCCCAATTAGATCATTTTTCTAATTAAATAAGTGCTTGTGGTTGTAACGTGAGCGTGTCTCTGCATACTGAGTAAGTGTGATTCACTGCAGTGATTTTTCCAACTTCTGTGTGATGTTTGCTTCATAAAACTTAGTTTCTGGCTTGGAGGCATCTCATTACCTTCCCCATCCTGACCCCTCGAGCTGATGTTAGCCAGATGTGCTCAGCTCCTTCCTTCACTACGGACTTCCTGTGTGACATCAGGGAAATAATTTGGTCTCGCTGTACAGTTCTCCATCTGTAAAACAGTTACCATAACCCTTACGTACTCCACAGAGCTCTTGTGAAGCTTAGTTAGGAACACATGTGGAACTGTATTTTGTGGTAGAGGAATATTTGAAAACCTACAGTGTTCTTTACCTCCTCCTCCTCCTCACTAAGTACCTGAGCGTGGAATGGTAGTGAAGCAGACATTGCCTTTCTTGGGACAGAGGTGGCTTTTGATGTCTTTCTCTTTTTGTGTCTGAGTTTCTCTCCTTAAGGAAATGATTTAACAACACAGAAACTCCTATTTGTGCAGCTGAGAGGGTTCAGGCACCATCTCCTTGGCGTGGCCTCTTGTGGGTCTGTTCCCTGCCAAAGCAAAGTCTTCTCCGCTCTCCAGTTGCTGCTGAAATTGTGTGAGAAAAGGCGTACAGACAGCCGCACTGAGCTGCAGGGAGGTGCACAGGGATGCTGCTTTTCCCTTATTTTTTAGCTTTATTTTCTGGGGAATATATTCCAGAGTGTCAGAAATGGAGGATTGAGCTATCAGGAGTTTTGCTGTTTTGCTTCTTTAAGACTGATGGGAGGCTCACTGGTGGGGCTGGAGCAGTTGTGGGTCCCTTGCAAACTGCTGAACTGCCATGTGTGGGTTGATGTATGCTCCTGGCTTCTAAGGAGGCTGCAAATGGCTGTGAAATCTCACTGGGGACTCAATATTTTTCATTCTACATATATAAAAAGGAAAAAGACTTTTCTAATTGTGAGAATTGAGAAGAAATAGCGATACATTTATGAAAAGTTTTGGTTAAATGCAGGGGAAGAGATTCTTGTTTCTTCTTTCATTTCTTTTGTTTGATGATTGTCTTGTAAATATCAAAGGCTTCATCACGTTATGTCTTGCTCTTGATCAATTATTACTAAAGCAAACAATTGAGTCCATCCAGGCCAGTGTGTACTCACGGTGTAATTTATTGGCTGTCCAGCTCAGGATGTGCTCAGCAACTGGTGTGTAGTCAGAGAAGTCACTCAAGTCACCAGGCCTTTCTGGTGAGCTTCATTCTGTCAGAGACACGAATCCGCCTCTGAGAGGTACGGTGGCCACATCGATCAGCAGAGCAACCTGACATTAAGCTTATTTTCCTGCCTAACAAGGTTAATTGCTCTTGCATTTTATGGAATTTGCATGAGTTCTTAGAAGTCAGGTAGTACCGGTTGTAAGCAAACAATAGCTTGAGGTAGCGTCACTACAAAATAAATATTAATGTCAGTACAATGTACTGTGCTGTCATTAGTGGTGGTTTTTTCCCCTTGCTAGAGTTTAAGATGCAGATTTCATTGTTAGGCCAATTCAGGTGTCTGCTTTGAAAAATCTTTCTCCCAAAAAGCACTGGAGTAACAAAGAATAGGAAATAACTTTGGCGTGATGGTGCAGTGCAGCTGGTGTTAAAGCCTGTCTTCTGTGGACAGCTTTGATTCTACGTTGTTGCTTCAAACCATCTCCCAAGGATTTCAATGCAGATCTGACAAATGTCATTGAAGATCGTTGATAAAAATTTACAAATGTGCCCGTAAATTTTCTTAATGGAGTCTGGCCCTTAATAATAAAAATTCCATGGATCTTCCAGCATGCTTGAACTTGAAAAATTTCAGAATCACATTTGAAAACATACGCTAGACCCTCTGAAATATCTCTCCTGGTGACTGGCCATCTTTTGCTGACTTTCTCTGAGATATTTTGTACTTTTAGAACATAAAAATCTCATTTTTTTCTTTGACAGCAAGTGATTGCTGTTGCTTTTCAGGGAATTATTGTTACTGGCAGCACCATTTTAGAAGAGGGAACCTGCCACAAGGATAGAGAGAATATAGAAGATCAATTAACAAGTATCAGTTTGGACAAAGTGCCAAAACCAGAACTTGAAGGAAACAACCAAATTTTATAAAATCAAAGCTTTTAGGCCAGGATCTAAAAATCAGTGCTCCTGAAATCTCAGGTTTCTTCCTGATGACAGCAGGAGGTTTGGCTGAAGACCATGGCATTTATGTTTTTATTATTTATTCAGAGCCACGTTGTCACATTCAAAGGGACAAATTTGCTCCTTGTTTGACCAGCACCATTCTGACCTTTTTTTTCTCTTCCATTTACTGCATCTCTGGCTCTGTTTGCATTTTTTGTTTTGCTTTTTGTGCTACAGCTCCTGTCCTCTGCTGCTTCCCTGTCTGCCTTACCCTGAGGACATCCTCAAAAGCCCATGACCATTTTGTCTGCAAAATGAAATACTTCCAGTTAGTCCTCCAGAATCCAGCCTGGAGGACAGCTTTGTCTCTGCCTTAGAGGCAAACACTTCTTAAAGCAGCACCAAAACCCTAACAGCTGGGTGCCTCTTACTGGCTCCACGGATGCTCTGATGTTCAGAGCTGTGTCACCACTGCCATCTCCCTGGGGTAGAATGGGGGTTTGAGCCTCCTCTCTTAAGCATACACCTCGTCTTAAGCTGTTTTCAAGGTTTTCCCCTCTTTATGGTTTACACAATGCATCTGATTATTTAAAAAGGTCTGGTTTCTTTAAAGGCATAAAGAGAAAACGAGTAGTAAGGGGAGCCCAGGGAGATAGAGCCAGATGTTAATATGAAGATGTGGAGGCTAGAGACAAAATGTAAAGCTGTCATGCTCTGGACTGTGCTGATTAATCTTGCACTTAAAGCAAATATTCCTGAGTAAACCAGAAACTGCACTCTTTAGTGCAAGACAGTCTGTTGAGGCAATTAGCTAAGTAGTGAGCAGTGAGCCCTCGGTGACCCCTCACCTGAGCTGTGCGGGGAGACATCAGTGCTCCCGCACGTCAGCGCAGCGTGGGCAGCAGTGAGGGATAGCTGGCAGCCGCCTTCTGCGGGGCCGTGTCGCGCTTCTGCGGTCCACGCTGGGGAGGGACGGGAAGGTATGTTGCCATTGTTTGTACGCAGCTCTACGGAGTCTCTTCCTATACTTGAGACTGGGACACTGACCTTATTGAATAAACATTGATTCAAGAGAAAAATGTCCCACTTACATTTTTCCACTTGACAGCCAACAGAAATGCACAGGCACGCTGTGAGCTCCTTCGAGCAGGCAGAGTGAGAATTTTGTGATTCTTTTTCGCTTCCAGTCTAAACTCCACTGTTAAGCATCTATTTCCAATGCCCCTCCTTTCCCTTGCCCAAGCCTACTGCCCTCCTTTCCCTTTGTCCTTCTTGTCCCTGTCAGAGAATATTTCTTTCCAGGACCTTTAAGACTGGCAGGACTGCCAAATTAAGTCGTCATTTTGTCTGCGAACCTGCTACCATGTCGATGGGCACAGGGCAAGCTCCCTGCCACTGACTCCAGCCCCTGTCTCGGAGGATCTGCTTGCTGTAGGTGTGAGAGGTAATTCATATTCAATGCCCGTCTCTCCCCGTTCTCTTGAGCTGCCAATTATACAGCATTGTGTCAAGTTAGATCTGGGGGTATGTGTGTAAGGACCACAATTAGCTGGCGCTGGGCTCGGAAACGCTGCGGGTACTGACAGTCAAACCTGCCAGTGAGATGAAGCAAGTGGGAAGGACAAAACAATCTGGATGCAATTAGACTCCCTCCCACCTTCTCCCACAACCCCTTTCAAACACGGAAACGTGCGTCTGTCTTCAAGGCTGAAAAAGTTTGGGCTCCATCCCCCATCCTCTCCCTACCTCCCACTCCTTTCTGTACGCCTGCGCTTGTGCTTCCCAGCAGGGAAGAAGAAACATTCAGTCCCATGGGGAATTGTTCCTGCAGTGTCTCTGGCTCCGAGCGTAGCTGGAGGTGGTGGATCTCCCAAGGGAAGTTTCTTCTCGTGAAGTTTATGGCTCAGTTTTGCAGATTTCAGGGAGGCAGCTTCTGTTCAGAAAAGCAGATGGAAGTCAAGAAAGCTATCAGAAATGCAGCTCCTGGAAACTTTTTCATGCACCCCCGCTGATTAAAATACAGCCTACTTCTTTTTCCTGCTTTCCCCGTAAAAGATATGTTAGGTGGAGCTCATCTGTCTGGAGAAAGGAAGGCAGGGTAGTGGAGACTAGGTTCTCTTTCTGTCTCTCTTTTGATCCTCCTGTGTCAGTTGAAGGTTTTAGAAATTATTAAAAGCTTCATGCAGTGTGAATGCTTTCAGAGGAGACTGAACCTGCAGAACCAAGTTCCAGTTGTGCCATTTTCTCACAAGCTCGGAACTGGGATATTAAATACCATCACCCGTATCAATATGGTCAAAAGAGCAAGAAGAGTGTGGAAGTGGGTTGACTCCTGCACGTTTTCCAAGCCTTGTTTTAAACCTCGTCATATCAACTTTTAAGAAGATGTTGAAGTGAAACTGAGGAATATAATGTTGATTGAAGTAGGCTTTCTGTGATGCAGGGTTTATAGACACACAATAAGCTTCCCTGCTCTGTAAGTTGCCAAAAAAATAGCTAATACCTGGCATGGTGGTATAGCTTATTTAACCCCTCTAATTGAGAAATTATTATCCTTCTCCTTTATTCTTTCTGGTAGGCAGCAATCACCTGTCACTCCTTTTTTAGCATATCCCACACATTAAATGAATGCTACAGCTTTGATAGTTGGTAATAACAAGAACAACTTTGTACTTACATAGAGTCTGTGGTTTCCAAAGTGCCTAAGAAACTCACAGCTAACGCTGGCACTGTGTATTTAATGGTAATTTTACACATGTAGAAACCAAAAGACTGATACTAATAAAGCCTGTAGTCATAAATTTGCTTTTGATGAAGAAGCCACTCAAAATTGATCAGCCACTTTTTTTCCTAGTAGAATAGATTGATGTCCAGCTGTTTCATGAGGGCGGTAGTCTTTTATCCTAGTTCCCAAGCACTACTGCCCCTCCACCCACGAGGTATCGCTGGTTCTGTCTCAGCAGCGAGTGTAAATCCCCAGCAATGTTACAGACTTGGAGGAGGAGGCTCTTTCATCAGTTGGTTTCCTTGCATGGATATAGGTTACAGGCAGTTTAAAGTATCAGCCATTTTTATTACCTGCTTAAGTGTTGCATTGCTACATCTTGCAGCCCTGTAGAATGAGGGGATGTCTTTGAGAATCTCCCTGTACTGCCAATATTTCCTCTAAACAGCAGAGAGAAAGCGGTCTCGTTGTGCCGAAGCAGCATCAAAAGAGCCGTAGTGTGTGTAATGCCCTGTCTTCCAGCCTGCAGTCTCCAAATGTGAGATTCACTTCATCATAATACAGTAAATCATCTGAGAAACAGGCACTTGGGGATGGACAGGATTATGTTCCTGTTGGTATCTGAGTGCCTTTCTCAGCAATCCTTTCTCAGGCGCAGCTCCCGTTAAAGCCATGGCTCCTTGCAAACGCTGTAGTTTCTGGGGCTGTAGTTTCAGGGTGGATGGGAAGAAGCCGTGTTGGTTTGTATCTCAAGCCTGTTCAGAATCAGCCTGATGACCTTATGTCATGGTATTATGAAAGCAGTTAGCCTCCACTGCCAGAAACAGAGACCCCGAACTGAGTTATGTGGGCATAGTCACTTAGGAGGGCATCAAGACATTTGAGTTCAAGTCTGTAGTACTTGCTGCAAAGCTCCTGGGCAGATTTTTTAAAGTCTGTACTACCATTTCCTATCTGTAAATCAGGATTAGAAATACCTCCGCTTCCTCAGTTCCTGTAGGCTGGAGGAGGAATTGGAGACATTCAGCAAGCTGTGAAATAGGGGTGACCAACCTTTCTGGCTGCAGGCTTTCTGCCAAAAAGCTTTGCGTGGCTGGAGTTACCACACACAACAGCCCGTGGGCTGGCCTGCTCCTGGCAGCCTCAGCAGCTCCTGCTGGTCCGTGTCCCCTGCACCCAGTTCAGATCATGTTGCGGCTCCCGTGCCAGCACTGACTCCTGGCTGGGCCACCTCAGGCCTGGGAGTTTGCTGGTTACTCACCTCACAAGCTGGCTGTGGCTGCTTCTGGTGGTGTGAAGCGGGACTGCTGATGCTTTTCATAAGGACTGTCTCGTTTTAAAGGTCAGAAGAGTCCAAGGCATCTGCTTTACACTTAAGTACATCCTACTTAGATGGCAGCAAGCCACTAGAATGCAATGGTTTCTAGTGCTTTTTGTCCTCTTTTTTTTTTTTTTTTTTTTTCCCCCTTCCCTCTTTCCTCTTTATTATCCATGTCTACTCCCTAGTATTTTGGAAAGACGAGGTGAATAACAAAGAACTTTGCTGCAGCTGAAGAGGCTAAACCAAAACAATCCCAATCAGGAGATCTTGCACAATGCTAGTTAGCTGAAGATTTTCATGTTTTCTCTAAGGTCTTCTCTTTTTAAACCGTTTCCTTTATTGAGACCCAGGAGTTAGATTAGCCATCATCACAGATTCTCCCAATTAGAGACTGGGGAGAAAGAACTACAGTAAACTGGTGTTTGTAGTTGTGTGGTGAGCAATTGCCCCTTGGGACGTTTGGGCTAAAGTGGGAGGCACGGTGGAGAGAGGCATGCTGCTAAAAACATCACTTTAATTGGGCTGCCTGACACAGAAGGGTTTTGACGTTCAAGAGGTTAGACCATCTGTTGTATGGTAGGCCTTGCTTTGTAGATGTTTAACTTTTCTTCCGTGTACTCTTAAAAAAAAGAAAAAGCATTACTGATTCCCATGCCATGAAGCTGTTAGACATGGAAAGCTTAGTGAAAACGCTTGAGTTGAGGCTCTTGAAAGCAGAAAAGTGGTCTCAAGCAGTTTAACCGCTATTTCAAGCGTGCAGTTTGCTACAGCACGTTCTCCACCTACCCCCAGCCCAGCTGGGTTTCTGTGAGGAAGTACGGAAAGACACAGGCATTTCCTAAGGGTAAGGTTTTGTGTATTGTGTTCTGAATGTGTAAGTTTTGTGTATGTACGTGTGTGTGAGTATTCATGCAATATCCATATAAATATGGTGCGCACAGAAATGGCAGCGTTGCAAAGTAGACTAGGCCACACAGGAGTAGGGCTCTCTGCGTCAAGACCAAAAGTATCCATGAACCGAGCTCTTCTCTGTGCCCAGAGAAGTCCCGCGAACTACAGGAGGAGCTCTTTTCCTTCTTTGAATGTGCTGAAAGCGAGTACCACGTCGCTTATTTTCTCATCAGAATGTCTGTTTTGATTTCCAAAATTATGCAAGTAAAGCAGAAACACATTCACACTTTGATTTTGTAGGCTTTGTTATGGTTGTGTAACTGCTAGCACACTTCATGTGCATTAATATTTTTTCAGATTAATAGAAGTTACAATGAAGTGCATGCACACTTAAATATACTTCGATTTTTTTTTTTTTTTTTAATTACGTAATAGTAACTATCACTGAGAGTTGATACTTAGTGTCCTTGGTTCTGTTCCTATGGTTTTCAACAAGCTGGGAGCCTCGGCTGTAAAAGGTGCAGCGAGGCAACAGAGAGAAGAGGAAGATTCTAGAGGAAAAGGAATTTAACCAGCCAGATCACTGGAGCGTGCAGGGTGTGAGTTAACTGCTGTGTTTAGGTGTAAGAAGCTATTCAGTGTAACTTCCAAACTGAGCAGCACATCCAGGTTAGCCAGGATTATATCGGTCTCCTCCGTAACCTCCCCTTTCGCTTACTGCATTTACCCTGCGTGACTCCCCTGTGATTGCGGTTATTTGTGTCTATAGGATTTACGGCAACAGGACCCAGATCTTTGATGGAATTTCTCGGAGCTATTGCAATATGTTTCGTAATGGAGACAGTTATTTGTGGTGGCCTCAATTCTGATAGCTGGAGGATTCTTATGGTTGCCGTTATTTAGAAGACTGAGCTTTAGTATGGTAGTGTGGGACTCCCTGGCTTAGAAAAGTCATCTTTTGCATCTGGGAGTGAAAGGTGAAATACTCCTGTCTCTCTATTGAGCCATTCTCCTCCGTGCTGTCAACTGGATGCTTTCTTGCAGTGTTCTTTGTTGCTGCTTTTAAAAAAAAAAAATCAAGGAAGAGAAGAGCAATCATTTTTAATAATGCAATTACAATCAGGGGAAGATGTTTATTCTGTAAGAGTTTAACTGCTGGAAAAGCCCTAGGGCATTCTGGGAAATGAGATGCAAATCTCCAGGATTACCCCTTCCTAAAAATACCAGAATCAAACAACAACAACAATCATTGCTCTGAACAGTGTGTTAAATGGTTAGTCAATTACTGCCAGTGAAGAAGCTTTGGCTTCTTCAGGCGAAGGACCAGTCCAAACCAAACATGAACACTGCGTCACAGCGCGATGTTGGTGAAGGGAGCGGGATGTGTGAGCCGGTTACAGGCAGCCCCTCCCTGCTCCGCTCTGCGCTGCCAAAACATGACTTAAAAGTGTAGCCACAGCTGAAGTCTTCACAGGTAAAAGCTCCAAAAAGAAACCACGTCTCATTTTTCTCTGTAATCTGAAGGCCCTTGCTTTGGCCTGTGGTGCTTGTAAATGAAGAAACATCTCGGTGATGCTTTGTGACCGAATTCATTTGTGGAGTCTTAACTCACACACTAAGTTGGCCATGGAAAGTATTATTCATGGAATGAAAATTTTGAAGATAGTTCATTTGTAGTATAGCAGCAGCAACGCATGCACTGAGCTCCTTCCTTAAAAAACCCCCAAACTTGAGACTTCACTGCTTAACTCACTTTGTTTAACGCGGGGTGCACCCTGTTTCTCTGTGTTTGCTGGTTACCAAGCAGCATTAAACCTAATGTCATTTCTAGGATGACTTCAGCCTTATTCTTTTAAGATGAAATATTAAACGTAACCATTTCAAGGGCTAATCTGAATTTAAGTTCAGTAAAAAGTTAGTCTTGAAAACCTTGGTGTTGGCTCTCCAGATTTAAGGCTTCATTGGACCTGAATTAAATTGCAAACCAGTGTAGCCGAGCACATGAACCTGGACCAAAACTTGCCTTTCAATCAAGTAGATGAAATGTAAATCATTTAATCTGATAATGAGCTGAACTTAATGTCTGTCTATCCAAACTGCATGTACACATTTGAATCCACTTGCACTGGAAACAAGGATTCAAACGCGCGTTTTCCTCTAAGAGCTAGTTAATGAGGGCAGGATCAACTTACTTTCAATTTTATATCCTTTATTTTATTCAAGTAGATATATCAAATTAAAGATTATTTGGAATTAAGAATGTATTTTAAATAAAAAATTTAGAGGTGCTCTAACAGGTATTCTTCTACTCATTTGCTAATATTTTTGGGAGAATACTTCAGAAGATGGAGATCTTTGGTTTTCATAGACTCCTTTTTTGGGGTAGTGGTGCAATCAATCTTATTTTATTCAAGTTCATTCCCTATGAGAAGCTGCATTTTGCAAGTTTGCTGTGTTCCTTTGTCACAGGGAGAGAACACAAGGTTTCTTTCTCTCATGTGTCATTAATCAGCTTTGTTCACTTCCATTTGCTTCGCCACACGTTGTCTGGGGAAGGCAGCTTACCATTTACTGCTCAGGTACAGATTTGTGTCAAAACCTCTGTTTTCATTCCTCTGGGGAGTCTGGGATTTCAGCAGTGAAAGCGTTCGGCGTTGTGTAGACATGTGACTGTCTCGTCACTCCCCCGATGAGTCGTGGATGCTCGGCTTTACCCCCCGCAACCAGCTGCTGTCTCCTGGGGTTACTGAGACGATGACGATGGGAGAGAGCGAGCGCAAAGCCGCTTCCGACGCTCTGTTGCTCTAGTAACACACTCTCTCAGACGTCTTTGTGCGATCAGATGCTCTTGCTTCCTTATTGTCAGAAATCCAGAAAGTCAAGGTGGCCGATTTCAGGTGTCTGGCTACCCAAAAGTGATACTGTGGGATTATGTCACAGATTGCTTCTGCTGGCTGAGGGACCCCCGTGAGAACAGAGTCCCGTTTTGGGAGACGCAGTGTACACGTACCTTGAAGAAGTGTAAGTTTAAATGAATGATTGGCAGGAGAAGCAGCAGAAAGAGTAAATATTATGGCAAGAGCGATTATCGTCTATGAAACGCCACAAAATGTATTGCTGTAGTGTGCAAATGGCACGTAAACTCAGTTATGTGTATATTTGTGGATGTGGCAGTTTTCTGGATGTGAGGGTATTGAGCGGTGCTGCTGTTTGTAGCAAGACAGAGCAATATGCACTACAATGGGAAAAGAGAGGAGGAACGATAATAGGAAGTGAAAGGGTAAGAGAATAAGACAATAAGAGACAAAAAGCAATAAGAAGTTAAGACATCTCGGTGTGTCTGGAAGGAGCTGTGGCTTGGCTGGTGCCAAGAACATATCCTGGTTGAGGTTTTTCCTCTGTGCTCCAGGGATCCCTCCTGTCCCCTTCATCTGAGCTGTCCTAGGGAAGAAAGGGAAACTTCATTTTGGGACTGCCTCTGCCAGGCATTTTAACATGTAAACCCAATTGTGCGGTCTTTCATTATTCCAGAGGATTTTTAGCACTGATGCACCAAAAAGTCAAACACATTTGTAAGTTTGCCATCAGTTCGCTTATGTGCCCGAGAGACTGCACATACCTGCAGACAGGGCCACTGGTTTGCATGTCAGCCTCTGCTGAGCTGTGACCCTGGGCAGAATTTGGTCATTTAATTGACAAGCAAAGATCAACCCCTGCTTTCAGACACCCACTCCTGGTATAAGGGAAGGAAAACCCTGAACTTCAAGTTTAACGTTAAATACAGCATAGTGCAATGTGCAGTCACTCAGACTTACTTTGCTGTGGGATGGATGGCAAAGCAGAGATCAAAGAGACCAAACTGGAACGGAGCAGAGCTGCTCCTGCTGAGCCCAGTGAGGAAGCACTGACAGGAGCCTGTTCCAGGAGCCCTTTCCCAGCCCTGGGAATATCTGAATCTGAGCAGAGTGTAAATATTTCCCCTGGACCACGTTGCTTGTAGACTTGTCACGGGCTGCTTTTTCAACTGTACCAAGATTAAGGAGTGAGGACAGAAAGGGTGGAAAAAACCTCGCATAAATATTTTTTGACACCTGATTTAAACATGTAGAAGTCAATCTTGTCAATATTCCCACAGATATCTTTGCGCGGCTGAGGCTCAGTGCAGAGCTTCGCTTGCCGTGCGGCGCTGACTTTAATCTACAGCAGTTTGTGTATTAAGAAGAGAAGGAGATTTTGAGGTAAATACCAGGTGATCGTTCTGTCTCGTGCCAGATAGATCTGGGCCAAGACTGATCTTAATTTTTAACACTGGCACGATGAAAGCCAGGTGGGGATAGAATCACAGAACAGTTTGGGTTGGAAGAGACTGTTAAAGGTCATCCCAACTGTTGTCTGGCCAGTCAAGCAGGCTGCACACTGGCGTGTTCCTGGTGTCGGAATTCAGCACGTGCACCGCCAAGTTCAGAGTCATCAAATGGCTTTCGTTAGGGGAGCCGGCAGAGCTGCTAAATTGGAGTTACTGGGTAGGTGAATTGGACTGTTGATGGGTTTGACCTGGGTGGGGATAAGGAATTCAAGTTTTGATCGCCATGACAGACCGTAGGACAAGGCAGCTGTGCTTTTCACTTGTTGCTAGGCCGCTTTTGGAACTGGGTAGAAATGATCCCGAGGTTTGTGTTACTAGAAGAAAGAGGCTGGAGAAAGAGTCCTACCAATTGAGTTGTATTTTATTAGCTGCTAGCAGTGGGCATAGGATCTATGTTACGTAGCTGAGCTGCTCCAGTTCCATCCAGGAGAGGTTACACATGCTTGCACAGTTAGTAAGCTGAGATTAATTTATTCTGTGGCTTTGGCAGGCTCTGGTGAACTGAGTTGGTTACAGGGAATGATGGAGAGTACCGGGTGCCAAGCTTACTTTGGTCTGAGGAGACAAAGAGGTCTGGGGTTGTTTGAAACCCTTCTCACTTCATTTGGTATTTGGGGTCTTACTCCAGGCTATCTGTAAGTGGGAGCACAGCGTGTGTACAGGCAGCGGAAGGGTTTCTTCATTCATGGAAGGACAGGGAGCTGCAGGCATCCAGCAGCTTTTAGCTGACACTGCCATCCTTGTCAGAGGGTGTCGGAGGCTGGCAGGGCAGAGCGCCAGCTTCTGAGCCAGAGGAATATGCAAAAAGGGACGTTGTTGATGTATTGACCCTTGGATAATTATCTTGATTTGTTGGCGTATGAGTTATTAGTTAAGGAAATGCTGTTGTTTAAACTGATTAAAAATGTGAATGAAGGGCAGTTCAGTTCTCCTTTGTCAGAGCAAGGGCATTGGCCCGGGTTTAAAGGCAAAACTCCTTACCGTGGCTTGGTTGTGAACTGGAAAAGGGAACAGTCTGACTAGGTATTGACCAAGGAAAGTACTGGGGCTGTTCTGCAGTCTGGAATATGCATGTGTCACTAAAAAAAGATGGTTAAATCCAAGTTACAGAATTTGGATGCAGGTCTGAGTTTTTGCCTAGGTTGGGATGGTTATCTCCTGGAGTTTTCTCTCTGGCTCATTGTCCTGGTTGTGGCTAGGCCAGAGTTGATTTTCACCTGAGCTGGGAGAGGAGCTGGAGCTGGAGTCCCCTGTGGCTGGGACACAGCTGGGACAGGTCACTGATCAGCCAAGAGCTGGGATAAGTTCACCCCAGTGAGCCCAGGGCTGTTCCATCCCATGGCAGCGTGCTCAGGGTGGGGCTGGGGCTGAGGGGCAGGTTCCGCTGCTGGGGAGGGAGCTGGGTGTCAGGATCCGCCCTGGGCTGTTCTTCTGGAAATTATGTGCTGAAGTATTTTCTGTTATTGGTTTTTTGTTTGTTTTCCCTCTCTGTTTTCTTTTTTGTTGTTGTTCTCTTAATTTTTTTTTAATCTCACCCATGAATTTTGCGTTCTTTTCTTTACCAGTTCTCCTCCCAGTCCCACTGGAGGGTGAGTGAGAGACTGCGTAGCGTGGTCCCAAGCGGGGCTAACCTACGACACTCATTTAAACCAAAAGCATGTGCAAATGCTTGTGACTTCCACACTTTCTGCCGCTGGTTTGTTCTGTATAGGGTTTAGTCTGCTCTGGAGCAGGCTGATGTTTATTGTTCGTGGTTGAAACAGCTTGGAGTGCTCAGCTGCGTGGGATACAATGGCCCTGTCATGTTTGGTACCTGCCCAGCGTCTCTCCCTGGTAGTCTTTGTTATAGTTGCACAAATACTTTCCCGTTAAAGGAATTAATTCTTGCTTTATCAGCATTAAGAGCCAGGAATAAATGAAATCCAGCCTCTTCCATTAAACAGCGTTATGAGTTATGGTGGAGAGGAAAAAAGCCTATTCCATCAGCGAAAAAAAGCCTGCTTTTCCAGTTTGGTGGAGTGATTCTATGGACGCGTCCCTAAATCTGAAAATCAGCAGTAGGACCCAGATCTTTCTAGACGATCCATTTATTTACCAGTGTTGCTCCTTGCAACTGCTGCGTAGTCATGAGTATCCCATTCCTGAAATTTTGGGCAGGTCCTTTAACCTGCTGCAATCCCACCGCAGCTCGTAAGTGTCCTGGGTGAGACAAGGAGTGGTTGGAGCTCCCTTCTGCAGTGTCTGCGTACAAGTGGTAACAGCAAAGTTAAGACCGTGTGGCATTTCTCCGTGCACAGCTTTGCTCTTTAAAGGCTAGTCCTCCTCTGGAAATGCAAGAGCTTGATTTTATTTCCCAGAGTATAATTTGGAAGCAACTCCACCAGTGGTAGATGGTGTCAGACAGGTGTCACAGAGGGAGGAATTTAGTTCTCAGCTAATAGAAAATTTGTCCTCCTGCCTGTTCTTGGACTCCACTTGTGAAAGCTGCGGAGTAGTTTGGGATAATACCTGCTTCCATTATTTAGCTGCATAAAATACCTTGAAGGCAAATAGCGCATCTATAAATTAAGCTTCTGAAATGTCGGTCAGGTTACTCGGGGGGTTTTGACAGTGAGATTATTGACGATGTAAAGTGATAGTTCTGCTCTTGAAAAGCTCATTCTCCTAACACAAATCACAGCACTGCCAGGATTTATTGAACTGCCTGATGGAGAGGTACCGTACAAGCTACTATTAGTCCATTTCCTCAGCTTTGCCATCAGGAGGCTTTAAATAATTGTATTTGAAAGAAATGTCAGAGTGACAGAATTGGGTGCAGAAGGCCATAGATATTCCCTCTCTGCTCCACCCCGCCCCTGTTCTTCTCTCGTGCTTGCTCTCTTGCTCTCGCTTTTTATTATTTGATAATTTCAGAGGGAGAGGGCTTCCCCAGCTGCATCATCAGAAGGTTTCAAGACATTGTGTCTGCTGCCTTAGGCAGTCTTGCCTCAGTTACACTGCAGAAATGGGAAGTTTACCAGCTTCGTACAGTCCTACAGATTTGTTTCGACAGCCAAGAATGCTCCTGCCAGGGTTGGGGCTGCCACAGAGTGTTGAGTTGAAGTGGTAACTTGTGAATGGAGCAAGATGTATAACGATGCCTCTGCGGTGGCACCGTGAGGCTCAGCCTCCGGGGAACAGAGGTGAAACCCGCTGGAAGGCTTTTGGGAAGGCAAAGGCTGCTCACCAGTCCATCTTTAAACTGGCTTGTGAAGTCTTCCCAGCAGAGGAAGGGCAGCTGGTGTGCATGGAAACCTGAAGCAGGAGGTGCTGCACTCTTGAAAAGAAAGGGCAGTAAATTCATGGAAGCACACTGTGTTTTCAATTGAAGCATCTGGAGGGCATCTAGTCCCCTGAGCGGGGCTAGCTCAGCAGGTTGCTCATGGCCTTGTCTGGCCAACACCCAAAAATCTCCAGATCTTCCCCAAGGTCTGGGCCAAGGGCCTCTGGTCCTGGTGGATCTGAGAGGGGAGCGTAGGTGTCCTTGTTCTCACCCGTTTTACACTGCTCCAGACATGTTACCCACAACGCGCTTGAGCTGGCACTGCGTGCCGGGACGTTCTGCCTGCGTGTGCCGAGCTGGGTTGTTGCCGTTCAGCCTGTTCCTGGGGAGAGACAATGCATGGCTGCAGCTCCTGCTGGGAGGTGCCTTGGGTCTGCCTGAGCTGCTTCGCGTCGGCTGGGTTGCAGTTGTGTGCAGAAGTTGAGGTTAATGGTGGTGGATAAACATAATGCTAGCCTTGAGTGCGACCGAAGTGACGGCAGGGTCAGGAGGTATTTATCCTCTGTCTTTGTGTCCTTCACGACGTTGGCATCGTGCTGACCCATCCCATTAACAGACCAGTGGGGTTGAACTGGCCGCAACAATGAGGATCCTGCCCCACTACACAGGATTGATGTGTTAAATGTATTTAAATACAAAGGCGATAATGGATCCTCAAGGATGGGAAACTGGGCTTTTAAGAGAATTTTTATGGCATTTTGCTGCCTGCTCTGCACTGTCCATTAGAAAATGTTGACACAAAAACTGTTTTGGAATTCCTGCATTTCTCGATAGTCTGTTTGTGTCAGTTTGTCATATGTCCCAACTGCCCCTTTCCCTGGAAACAAAGGAGGGTGGCCACCAAATAGTTCTCCTACTGAGACTGTGAAGGTGTTTAGGAGCCCTTTAATTTAATAATCTCAAAATAAGCAAGGTTCACGACTTGCTGCGGGTGGAAGAACCTGGTTTCTGGAAGCTGAGAGCATGGCATGTTGTCCTGAGTTTTTGGAAAAACCACTGAGTTCTCTCTAAATGCCCTGGACTACTGAATTCCTCCAGGGGCTACTGGCGTCAGGAGAGAATACCTCCTAGAGTGTTTGTTATGCTACTGCATATCAGGTCTCTTGTCACAGCAGGAGTGGTGACTCTCAGGGTTTGTGTGTGAATGTGTTAAGGGGAAAAGCGTCTCTAATTTATCATGAGCAATCAGAAGAGAGAAGAGAGCAGCTTTTTTTTCTGGTGAAGTAATTTTAAGAGTGAAATGGACACACAACCCTAGTAAAACAGGCTTGTAGATTTTAGAAGAGAGAAAACTTGTAGAGTTCTGCTGATTTTTACAATAAAAATCAGTACAAAATGAGATCATTATCTTGTTTTTACAAATTCTTCTATAAAGAAGAGATGCAACTGCGTGCTACACTCCACAGGCTGGTTCACGTGTCCTGCGATGTTAAGAATTTATTTGTGCAATTCCACCAGAATGTTGAAGAAAGCTGCCCTTTTAAATAGTACATGGAAAAGAAAACCAAGGTGAAAGGTACATCAGTCCTTTCCAGGGTGTAGTGAAGAAATTCCTCCTTTTCATTTTCTTTTTTTTTTTAATGAAATTGGCCCTTCAGAGGAAGTGGTTTCTCAGAGGAGCATGTGGCTCCGGAGAGTCCTTAGCCCTTGTTTATCAAGTAGAAACTGGGAGAATCTGTGCTTTGCTCTCATCTTTGTGCCCCCCTGGTTAGCTGTAGCTTTGAAGAGAAGATCTCTGGTCCCAAATGGGGAAATACTGCTCCTTTTCAGTCCCTTCAGTCCCACTCCCTCGTCCCCAGTCTTGGTGTGAATTGCAGAGCGATTTCAGTTCCAAAACGTATCAGATAGGAGTTTGACTCCGAAGTGCTTCTCCCGTAGCTGCCTTATTATCTCAGCAAGCCCTGAACAATGAGGAGCCTGTAAGCACAGGGTTTGTAAGCCTATTACAGGCTTCCGAGTATTATAATGCGATTAGTCAGCACTGACTCATTTGTTTCAGGAGGCAAACGGAGGGGATGCGGGGATGTGTTTATTTGGACATACTGATTTGTTGCGCAGTCTAACTTACTTGTTCCAGAAATCGCAGTTACTGCTCATCAGCCAGCTTGCCTTTTGCTGGGAGCCTGCATGCTACATTTGCAAAATCCTCGCTTCCCACCAGCGTTATCCAGCTTGCTGCCTTTGCAGAGGAAATAATGTTAAATGGAGCTTTTTATTTAATACAAACCTTTTCCATCTAACTCCAGAAGAGTTAAATGTGGCACAGAATGTAAACTCTGAACCGCGCTCCATAGGATGTCCGTGTAGCTTCCATCTTGAGGTAATTATATCAAAATGCACGCCACCGCTCCCACGGACCAGGGATCCAGCTAGTACTTAGGATCTGAATTAATGTTTGGAGCTCTTGCTGCTTTCTTTGTAACGGAGATGAGAACCCAGATGGTTTGGGTTATTGGTAATGGATTCCAGTGCTCTGAAATCATTCACTCAAATCCAGCTCCAGTCTGTAGTAACCCAGAGTAATTATTATTTGATGGCTAGCCAGTGATGTAAAGTGAGTTGGTCATCTCAGCCTGGGTGGACAGATGTCCAAGTTAAACAGCACCAGCTTAACAACTGCCAGCAGCTCTTTGAAATTCTGTAAAGGATATTACTGAAGACACTTGGAAAAATTGGGTTGGGAGTTTTCTTCTCTTGCTGGTCATTTGAGTGGAGAAAGAAATACAGAATGGGAAGCCAGTAGAGCCTCTGCAGGCTCTCACTTGAAAATGGATTCTCTGGGGTCACGGCTGCTGAGTGTGGAGTGGCCGCTGAATTCTTGGTCCCTGAATCTCTTCTGTCCTGTATCTGTTCAGTAGAGCCTGTTGTGACAGGACAAGGGGTAACGGTTTCAAAATAGAGGGAGGTAGATCCAGATTAGATATTAGGAAACAACTTTTTACGCTGAGGGTGGTGGAGCACTGGCCCAGGTTGCCCAGAGAGGTGGTGGATGCCCCATCCTTGGAAACATTCCAGGCCAGGTTGGCCGGGGCTCTGAGCAACCTGATGTGGTTGGAGATGTCCCTGCTCCTTGCAGGGGGGTTGGACTGGGTGGGCTTTGAAGGTCCCTTCCCACCCAAACCATTCTGTTATTCTGTGATCTTTGTACTGGTGCCAGATGCCTCTACAGCAGTGTGATTATGTGATAGTGTTGTGTGCTTGTGCGTGCACCTAAGTAATTAGTCAAGAAAAAGTGTTTCTAACTTCTAACTTTCTAGTTTTTTTTTGTGTATACTTTCTTGGAAGCTACATTTCTCGACTTATTCTGAAAGTCTTTGAAATGGGGAGTTTTTACAAACTCAGACATTGAAATTGTTTGTATTGGTCTTGCTCCTTTTTTAGCATTTGCCTTCATTTTCCCTTTCTTTACTTTTGATAGCACAAAGAAATACTGATTGTGGGAGCAAGACAGCAAGAGATTTTGGCCGTGCAGAGGGCCAGCAAAAGGGTGTTAGACCATCTAAAATCCCATTTGCGTTCTCCAAGCAAAACGATACGTAGATGGATCAATGGTCACATAACTTCCGCAGTGCACTTTTGGAATAACTTTCACCCTTAATTTCCTTCAAAGCTGAGAAACTTTCTTTTATCTTTCTAGCTTCTCATCAGTCAAATAGATCAGTAAAGATACCGATATGTTTGCCTGCCGTGCATAAGCAAGATGACGTGGACGTGTGAGATATGAATGTGAGATTCCATTGCCTGCAGATCTATTCATGACACATGAATATTGCCATCACCTGACAAAACCAATATGAAATAAATGGGTATGTGGCATGGTCTTTCCTCACACAGCCGGGAGATAAGAAGTCTCTTGACCTTTTTAGCAGTCTTTTGAGGCACAGTCAGGAGATGTGGTTTGCTTGATCTAAAGGTTCCTCTTTTCCTGCTACTGGAAGAGAAACTCTGTTGTCAGCTGAACTTTTGGCTGTTGCTGAAGGTCTTCCATTATGTCTTTTATCTCTGAAGCTTGGCTCTAGGCCATGCAATTGCACTTGATTTGCTTGCTTTGACTCTTGATTGTTCTCTTTGACTAGTAAGAAGTTTAGCAGCAACCTCACCAAAGCTGCTTCTCTGTTCTTTGTGCTATACTCAAGACTGTAAAATGGCCAAAGAGCATTGACCAGGGCTGCTCCTTCTTGAGGCCTGTTGTGCTCACTTCGTGGGTGGTCAGATCAGTGGGCACCTACGTCTCCTGACTTGGGGACAGCCATAAGTGTCCTCTCTCTTACTTGACCTTGCCAGGCCCTGCACCTGGCCTTCATGTGGAGGCAGCAGCTGGTGAGAACTTTAACGGCAGTTGAATACGTTCATTGGTGTTTCCTTACTTAGCTGGAAATACTTGTTGAATGTAGTACTTAAGTGCTTGTATTGCTGATGGTGTTGACCTTCAGGGCGTTTCTCTATGAACTGTAGAATATAAAAAGCTGTGAAGGAAGACTGCATCACAAAGTATCATGTTTATGCATTTCTCCTTCACAAAAAGAATTTTATGTTCCAAATTAAATGAACTTCAAATGAATTGACTTGACTTTTTTGGCTGATGTGCTGTTGTGAATTAACACTGGTGTTATGCTCCATTTAAAATTTCTAGTTGTTTTAATGCTAATTGCTGATGCTGGTACTATTATTTAGGCTTAGCTACATGTGTTAGTATAAACTCCAAAAACCAGGTGGTTATTTGGGAAAACTCAGCATATGAGTTAAGAAGCCTGTGAAGAAGGATGCAAGATTCAAGGATTTTGTTCCCTGGCCAGTGATCTCTGCTACTGAAATGGGATCTCAGTTCCTTGACCCTGAAAACAGCAGCAACAACAGGAGAAATAAATGCTGTAAACAGCTCTATAATGAAACCTCTCAGACAGCCTGTCAGCATGTGCTGATCTTTTGCCTTCACTTGCTGCTTTGACAAATTAGGTTGACCTTTCCTTGCTAGCATCTTTTTTTTTAAAAAAAAAAAAGAGGGGAAAAAAAAAAGCCTTTAGAATTTGAAGAGCCTAAGGGAATTAGGTACCCAGTACTTATTGAAATTTAGCTGGAATTGGGCATTTAACTCTCATAGCTGCCTTTCAGAATCCCATCCTCTATAAATTATACCCTGCTCTGGAGGTGGTGAGAGCACCCAGGCTGATGGCTTAGGGCTGTAATTTATCCAAATGATAAGAGCAATATACTTGAAAAGTCAGGACTGATACTTCTCTGTGAGTTAGATTAGAGAGGCACCAGCACGAGAGTTAACAGCGAAAGCTGGTAAGTAAAGTCTGAGGAATTGCTGCTCGCTGGTTTATGGCTCTCCCCAGAAAGCGCTCAGCACAGGACAGCACTCGGCAGTGATTGAGAACCCTCCCAGGGTCTCCTTCATCACACGACATATTTCTTATCTGGCGATTGCAGGTTCCAAGGTCTCAGTCTGTCCTGGGTTAGATTTTTCAGCTGTCGTGTATCTTTCCATAGTTTATTACATGATTTCTGTCCCCCTCCCCACCACTCTTGTGGTAGCTTTGCAGTGTTACCTGAGGCAGGACTCAAAGTGAAAATACCCAGAACAACAGGGTCTTGAGGGTGTTGTGTTGGGTACCACAGTATTTACACCCTGTGTTTTCAGAGTGCACCCTGCCATGGTCCCCGAAAGAGGCTGTTACTCCGCATTGATGGAGCGTTTCCCCTGATGCAGCTGTAATTAAGACTGGAGAGCATCCGTGGGGTCCAGCCTAGCTCTCAGTTAAATCAGCAGGAGCAGAACCGATCCCCTTCGAACAGCACTGCATTCGTGCTGCAGCACCATGATGTATTTTGTTGTTTTCCTTTCCGTTAACGGCAAAGGAGGAGCGAGAAAGATAAATAATGCTGTGGGGAGGGGACATTCGTCTTTGAACAATGATGAAGATAAAGATGGATAAGCAGGGCAATTTGTGAGTTTTATTCTCTATCCCGCTTAATGGGCTGCAGTTATATAAAGAAATGGAGATCTCAGTTAATCTTTATACTGTCTCCTTGTTTAGGAACACAGTTACTTCAAATTACATTAGCGCTTTGTATCTAGCTGGAAATGATACAGTTCCTTTGGTGTCCTTGTTTACTTTTCATTGATCTAGAGAAACAGAATTTCTTCCTTTTTTTTTCCCTTGGGATGTTATAAATAGAGAGATCACCTTTCTACTTTCAGCTGCCATGGCCTAAAAAACGTGGGAATGGGGAATAAATTCACCATGGTTTGAAGAAATCCTCTTCAAAAAAAACCAATGGGGAACATGACAGAGAGTTAGAGAGACCTCTTCCTCAGAAGAAGAGTAATATATATTTTATTCTGTTATTAATATTTCATTGGCAAGAAGGTCAAAATCTACATTTAAATGGAAATATTTAAAAAGCAGAAGCATAATATTTGACTATCAGGAGCTTTTATGGGTTAGAGAAAACCAGACGCTTGAACACATTGGTTCAAAATCCGTGGGGTGGGCTGGGAATTCCCTGTGAAATTTATACAGCAAAGGAATCCTCCATTTGCCTTCATTGACACCTCTGATAAAGGGTTTATGTTCTTAATACAGAGCTCCCCTTTAATTTAAAAATCCTTTTAAGTATGTCGTGTCAGCTAGAAAAGTCTGTAGATGAGATAGTCTGTCACTGCTTAGAATATGATCTTGGTAGATGGAGCGATCCACGGCTCGTGACGACGCTGTGTTATTCCCTCAAGCGACGAGGGATATTTAAGTGCTGCTGTGTGTGCTGTCAGCAGAGGCACGGGTTTTGGGGAAGCCTGCCCTCAAAGCCCTCCGCACGAGGGAGCGGGGATCACCGTCATCGCCTCTCGATACGACTGGGGCTGTGATCTCTTCAGAGTGCCAAATACAGATCTCATTTGGCTGCATGGGAAAATCTGTGATTTTGAGTGAAACCCATCTGCGTGGAGAGGATCCTGTAGATCGCTTAAGTCAGGGTATGAAGTGGCGTGAATGGTTCCTGTCTTCCACGTAGGGGGAAGATTTCTACCGCGCTCGCTTTCCCGGCCTAGTGGGTTTGGGTTTAACATCAGTGAGTTGGGACTGAGATTGCCAGACTGGTGACTGTGCCACTAACCTTAGGAATGTTAACTCAGAACGGCATGAGAAATAGAATAAAAAGCCCAGTAGGCTGTGTTTCCCAGAAAAAAAATAATTTATAACCTGCCCATCAGAGAACTGCTCATCCCTGCACCTAGCAAGCACGTGAGAGGAGAGGGCCAGGCTGGATGGCACCGCTGTCCCCGTGCACACCCCGTGCAGAGCCAGGAGCTGCCGCTGGTCCTGTGGGTGCCTTTCTGTAACGGGCACCTCCTTCCCTGTCAGTCACGGGCAGACCTGAGCAAACGGAGTTTGGGAATCGCTGGCTGAAGGGACCCGTCAGGCAGCCAGGGGAGAGCTCTGCACAGCTGTCCCAGGGCTGGTATTGATCCCGGCGTCTTTTGACGCAGGCAGTTCGCAAGCACGGTGCCTCTGGCTTCAGCAGCAGCTGTGGGAGCAGCGTGCTCTGCAGAGGAGCGATAACATTGATTCGGTACCGGTGCGCCAACCTTTGATCAAGTCCCACGGCTGAGCGGAGTTGGTTTGGGTTTTTATTGTTGGGGGTTGTGGATTTTCTTTGTTTTATGGTGTGGTGGTGGTTTTTGTGGTTTGGTGTTTTTTTTTTTTTTTTTTTTTTTTTTTTTTTTTTTTTA
>WHYT01016633.1:161438-174877 GCA_009806455.1 Tetrax tetrax | reverse complement strand
GCCCGCCCCGCCGCCCCCCGGCCCCGTACCTTGGCGCTGCGCACGGCCCTCCCGCCGCCCGCCAGCTGCACCCAGATGCGGGCGGCGGCGGGCGGCGGGCCCGGCGGCGGGGTGGCGGGCGGCCAGTCCCCCTGCCCCCGCAGCACGGCCAGCCGCACCTCGAACAAGCCCTCGATGCGGCCCCGGTTCCCCTCCAGGAGGCGGCTCTTCTCCGCCGGGACGGTGAACTCATCCGGCCCCGGCTCGGAGCCGCGGGCTGCCCGGCGAGCCGCCATCAGCGCCGCCCGCGCCGCCCCGCACCCCGGCCGCCCATCCCGCCGGGCCCCAGCACAACAACACGGGGAATCCCCGGGCTCCCTCCGCACCGCCCGCCCGCGTCATCGGCCCGCGACGGGCGGCGGCGCCGGCACCGCCCCGACCCGGGAGGCGGGAGGCGGGCAGCGCCGCCCCGCCGCCATCTTTGTCCCGGGCGGGCGGGAGCGCCCCTCCTCCGCCGTGCGGCGGGCGGCTGCGGGCCCCGGCCCCGCACAGGAACCGGCCTCTTGACAGCCCGGGAGTGCGGTGTTTAAGGTAGTGTCGGCGCGGCCGTGTTCTGGTGCCGTCGTCTTGGATTTCGTTTAAAAAAGAAACAGAAGTTTTACCCCTCGTGGCCTTAGGGGACGGAAGCGTAGCCCCCGTCCCCAAATCCTTAGCTCTGATAGCTCGGAAAACTAAGAGGACACATTTTTAGTTAAAAAATGGGACGTAAAGGAAAATACTAATTCTTAAAACGTAGCCGTAGGACTTCCCTAGACTTCTGAAGGCCCGTGGTTGTCAGTGCTGACCAACCGCTGTACAACAGTTTAATTTCTTTCATCTCTTCCCGTTCCAAATCCTGGGCACACATCTTCCAAGTTCCCCCCAGACTATTCGACTGCTGCTTGTTTCGTCCGTATTTTTAGCATCACTGTAAAGTTAGTTTTTAGTAGCTGTTTGTTAAATACAGCCTCCTAAGGGAGGATAAATATTCTGTGGTTGTGTATCTAAATGTATGTATTTTGCTTTAGTCTACTTGTATGTTACACCAGGAAAGGATTAATATAAAAATACAAAATACCATTTTTATAAAGGCACTTGTATCCCTGCTTAAAAATGTTTAAGCCAAACGACAGTTTGCATTTCTTAGCACATTGGAAAATCAAGCCAAGTGCTTAGGCCCAGGTATAGCTATCTGCATTTTCCTACCTGGGTTTGAAGTATTCTATCTTTGAGTCCAGTGCAATTTTTGTCTGCGGCATGGGAAAATGGGAAAATGTACATCTGTGTACGCACGCTGCGTTTACACACGTACGCACGTTCTAAACAGGGTAGGGTTTTGATGATGAGCGTCGTATTTGCGCAAAATGCTCGATAAAATTTTCCTGGTTTTGTTCTTTGCTTTCCCATCAGGTTATTCTACAGCATTCACAGGCAAGAACGTAATCTCACATCTAGCTGGGCAATTTCTTGAGGTGATGGGTGCCATCCACTGTTAAAATGTGGTCACTGCAGCCGTTTGTGCATTGTCATTATTAATTAGAAATGAAAGTGTGAGCAAGGAACTTCAAAATAAAAATAAATTTGCCAGCATTTTGAGATACAAAGTATCATTAAAAAGCTGAAAGAAAATGCTTTTATTTCTGCCTATCACGTCAACACAGCCTTTCAGAATATTTGAGGATAACTGAAAGCTTGCTGGTTTCTAAATAATGTGGATAATGCTTGGTGCTGTGTGTGTTTTCTTGTGCTCTGTTTTGCCATGCTGAATGTTATAGAACTTGATATTAGATTATAATAGTTTTTAAATTATTATTTTTTTTTTTAGTGGCCATTTGAAACTGCAGCCTGAAGTTAATCTCCCCTATGCTTCGGAGAAATTGCAGGCCTCTTGTCACAATGCACATACCATGTGTACGAAATCCAAATGTGAGCAAAGTTGAGAACACTAGAAATCCTCTTCCATTTTGTAAGAGGCTGCTTACAAAGAGGATTGGTGAAGGAAGAAAGACTTTTTCAGCCTATGGGCTTTTCATGGTGAAATATCCAAAGTGATAGGCCCTGTTTAGTTGCAAGGGAGATGCCACTTTCCTGAATCTTTGGTTGCATCTTGTCAGCTTATTTTAGGGAAGGAAAAGTGCAATGTTTAGCTGGTAGCAGTCAAAGGAATTGGGGGTTACACCCCGTGCCTGCTCTTGCATTTCTACCTGGAACACCAGTGGGATGTTTCACAGGTTGTCCTGAATGAAGTTCATCATTTGTATTACGGTTGGAGAAATACTGTAATGTGTAAATAGTTTGGGGTTTTTTTCTGTGTTTTAAAACAGCTTGCTTCAGCTGCCTTGTGCAACTTCTTGCTTTTTATTAAATTTTTTTGCAATTACAAATTGGTTGCGTAAATGGTTTCATGAAACTGGGCCTTCCTGAAATGTTTGGGCTTGAGTGCATACTTGAAATAGGAGCTGTGCGGGTTGAAACAGCATGAAAACCGAATCTTAAAATTGTCTTTCAGATCCGTGTTGGTTAAACGAGCTGTGCAGTCTACGATGATGTATGTGCCTTACAGATGGTGCTCTGGTCCTCATGACTAGCGTTATGGTCTTCAGCGGGGTTATTTGCATGCATAAATTTAAATAGATGTTATTGTTTGCATATGGGGACCTAAAATACTAGGGTATAGGAAGTATCCCCCATGAATTTGAATAGCAGAAACTTAAATTTGTAGTCATAGCACAAATAGTAGCATATATTTTCTAAAAGTGATCCCTCAGATAAATTCTATGTATTTCAGAAAGGAAAAGGAGCTTTGGGTAGAGCACTCGAATCTTTGTGTGTGATATAATCCTAAACCATAAGACTGCCTCTGATGGTGTCAAGCTCTCATTAGGAGTCTTTGGTATATACTTTAAAGTTCTTTTTCATTTACAGAACTACAAAGCAAAAAGCCAAAAGTGGTCTGAAATGAAAGGACTTCACAATGCTTTATAAAGACAAACTTCCCGATCTTATTCAAGTCTCCAGTTACGCCCTGCCAGACGTTTATGTTTGCTTGAAGCCCTGGTGACGCTTGCGATAAAGAAGGTTTCCCTTTTGGAGACCTTATTGCAGTGCTGACGTCTTAATGAACTCATAGATCAAAGCTTCGGCCTTATTTCTTTAGTATCAAGGGGCAAACTTTCTGAAAATAATCCAAGGTATCGATTCTGTAATTAGTAGTTTCTACTAACGAGGCTTACCCTGTCCCTTAAGTTTAGAATTAATTACTTCTCTTTATTCCAAATTCCTTTCAAAATAATGTGTTGTAAATAACTGAATCATTATAAAAGGGAGAGAGAACAAAAGCATTGCAATTATACACGCACCAGTTGTGGAGAGTGCGTAATATTTTTCTTTTTATGTAATAGGTCTGCATTTCGCTTTGAGGCTTTTTGAATGTGTTTTCTCAAGTTTCTTAATTAGTTACAAAAAGCTGCAGGTGTATTGGCAAAGCCTGTTATTTAGCCTGGGACATGTTCCAGAAGACAGTTTGTGTTTTTTAATGTAAATATTTAGCTATATTATTACCAGTTACTTCAGAGGATCCACACTGTGTGCCTGCTGTGGATTTAAACATCGCAGCTTCACTCAAATGACTGACAAAATAAATGATAACGGAAGAGTATGATCTTTATTGTGAGAGGGTATTGAACGCTGCTGAACTACTTGCAGAAGTGGAAAGCGGTGTTGGAAGGGGTGTCACCACCGCGCAGCTGTCTCTGAGGAACGCGCAGCCCAGCGTCGCCTGAGATGCTGCAGGAAGCGTGCCGTGCTCGATTGCTGCTCTGTAGGTTAGTTTAACATTGCTCCACTTCATCAAAGTTCCTGCAACTGCAAAAATTAGAGTAGTAGTCTTGCTAATCTTGTAACTGGGGATTTTATAAAGCTCTTTCAAGTATTTTTTTAATAGCTTCTCAAAAGGACTTAGAGTCTTGAGTGCCATTAGGGTTTTACGACTCGCAACCAAGAGTCTTTTTTTTAAAAAAAAAAAAAACAAAACCAAATGAATCATAAACAAACATTTTGCTCCTAATCTGAATTTAAATCGTTTTTGTAAAGCACTACCTATAGTTACGGAGCGATGTTCTCGAATGTGCTGTGCCTGTTTGGTAGGCGACCGCTGATCGAGCAGGACCTTACAACTCGTTTCAGTTTGTTCTGGGAGGTTTAGTACAGCGTAAAAGAGTCGGTGGGAAGTGGCACCAGTACTTGAAAGGTACAAGGGGTGCAATAAGTGTGAAAGATGTGCTTACAGTGGCTTTTTAATGCTTTTAAGAGATGCAGCATGTAGTAAACCTCACTGTAGGTGCTTGGCTTTTTGTTTTGCTGTTCATCTTTGTGCAAAGCAGGATGAGAATAGATGGGAAAACTTCCATGGCTGAATGATACCAGTTTGCAGGTAGCTTTCACAAAATCTAACAGTTACAAGGGTAAGATCAGTAGGAATTAGTATTATTCATCTTTATGTATGACCTGTTGGCCTCAGTGGGAGTGCTAAACTGACGGAATGTTTCCCATCGGAATGAGTGAAAAGCAGTGCAACGGGATAGTGTTTTGGGGACGTATGTAATCGATATGGGCAATCAGATGTACAGGAACAGATAAAAATGTCATAGTCCTAGGTACATTGAATACCAAAAGCCAACCGGTAACAACAAACAAGAGAAAAATTAATTGAATGAATTGTCATCAAAGGCTATTAGATCATAACTTAACATTCCTGGTGTACAAAGAAGTGCCTGTCTGGCCACGCAATGTGGGCTTCCAGTGAATGAAGTTGTTCTCCTGGTTGGACTTTCCCATGGGTGCTGCATTACTTTAGTAAGGTTCTCCAGAATCTGGTCCTAAATTTTAATTTTATTTTAACGTCTAAAAAAGAGTGGTAATGTTTGGCTTACATTTTCCTGTACAGAACAGTATTTTTTTCCTCAATTACAGAAGAGTATTTTGTTTCCTCTGAATGTGCTATGTTTTTTTAAACTTTTATACATGGACAGTAAGCTGGGCCAGACTTTCAGTGCATTTCACTCCGTACAACGACTTCTGCTTGGTGGAAATGTGTGAGAACGTTTCTGATATGTTTACACTGTAAATGGTCTTGTGGGGTCGGTGTGAAAACGCTGCGGTCAAAAATCACACTCACAGACTTTCTGTGAGAGGGGGCTCTAATGTAATCATACTGAAATCAGTGGGATTAATCATCAGCTGCTGTAAATCAGAATATTTCTACCAAATTAAATTAAGTTTTACTTACACCAGCTGGCATGCTAGGCATGTGTAATAGTGGTGAAAAAAGCAAATTAAGCTGACTTTATTTACATAAAGGACGATGATGCGTTTGAGTTTGATTCCAGTGTATTTTACTGCATGCCTCATAGCAAAGGCAGTTCAATTAAGTATCAGTGGAGGGTTTTTCTAGACAGAGACCTCTGGAAATTGCTTTAACCCTTTAACATTTAGAAAGCATATTTAGATAAATGAGATGCCTCCTTTTATGTGCTTGCTTTCACAGTGGGAGAAAAATAGTAAAATGTTTTCAGGAAGATACCATCCTATTTCAATCTATGCCACTAGAAGTAACAGAAATCGGCTCTAAGTTTTGCTTTATCCTAAAGACTCCTACCTCAAAATATAAGAAAAATAACTTGGAGGTACTGCGCTTTATGTGACGGATGAAATTTTTGAAACTTCTCTCAGTCCCGTTACCCACTTTTTCATGCTGATGTCGTGTCAGTCTTCAGTCATCTCCAGATGATTAAATCCTAAAACTTTTACCATACATGTAGAGAGATGTGCACGTCAGGGCTGTCTTCCACTGCATTGGAGCTGTATTTGAGCACAGTTAAATGCAGTTTTGCCATGGAAATAAAATGTAATTATTAGAATTCCCTGCCTGGTCAATGTCTGCTCCTGTTTTAAATAATCTCTTATGACTTAACACATTTTATATTTATTTAAATCTGTACATACTTCTAAGTCCAGTTAACCCAAGGCGATTTATATTAGGTGAGGACTGGAACAGAAGAATTACACTGCCATCTCTTGAACTAGTGTTATTCAGCTAGCACTATGAGGGCCAAACTTTTTGCCAGAAACTGTCAACAGAAAAAAAATAAATCAAGCTGAGACAAAATCTGATTTTATCTTATTTAGAAAATACGTCCTTGAAGAAACATGATATGCATGTTTATGACATACAATCTTTCACGTTTGATTAGAATTTATATTTTGCTAAACCTCATCACGGAGCCAGTCTTGGTTCTGGTTGATGTTTAAAGGGTAAACCATCGTGCATTCTTTTTTTTTCCTTATTGCTCAGGGGTTGTGAAGTTCCCATAAATGAGCAGAAATCATTCTATCCAAATGTTTTCCAAAATACAGGTGCTGCAATTTCAATTTCTTACGCTCTGACAATGAATGAGAAAGGTTTTGGTTTCTCGTACTCTCCTGCAGGAACATCCGCATAAGAATCAGATAAACTCTGGTCCTCGTGTTTCATTGTGCTTCCAGTTGAAAATGACCAGCGTGAGGTCGTAGCGGCATTGTCTACATAACATGGGAGCAGCTGGTAGGGTTTCTGATGAGGTGGGACTTTGTAACAAAAAAGTGTGGCTATCCATTGTCTTATTAACTTTGCTTACTGATTTAATTCTATTTATTTTTGTGCCATAAACACTTGTGAGCGGTAGCCATTTCACTCTGCAAGCCTTGAACAAAGACAGGTGCCAGCCGTTATAAGAGTGGATATTTTTAACAATTGTCTCAAGAGTGGTGAATATCAGCTCATCAAAGGCAGTAATTTACCCAATGCATATTTGCGTAACTAATTTACTGTGAAATAGAGAAGTTCGCTCGGTTCAAACACCTTTAAGAACTTGAGGGTTATTTCTCACTTGCACTGGTGGAAATCAGGAGTTAACAGTCTTCGTATCATTGGATCCGTTGTGGCTTAAAAGCAGAGCAGAGTGAAGAGGCTTTGGTAATGGCTTCAGGATCTGAGCTCTCTCGTTCCCTGAAAAGTGTTTAAAACAACAACCCCGTTGCTTTACCTGCCTGTCAGGAAATTCGCTACAAGAGTGGCTGTGACACCAGAACTAAGCAGCTGAGTTGGGAGTTGAATGTGCTCTGCCACCACTCAAAGGCGCTGCGTGATCTCCGTTAGCTGTTAACGAATCGTGTCAGCTTGCTAGCTGACAGCAAAATCATCCGATCAACCTTGCTATTTGAGAAATATCATAGAATCACAGGATGGTTTGGGTGGGAAGGGACCTTCAAAGCCCACCCAGCCCAACCCCCCTGCCAGAAGCAGGGACATCTCCAACCAGATCAGGTTGCTCAGAGCCCCGGCCAACCTGGCCTGGAATGTTTCCAGGGATGGGGCATCCACCGCCTCGCTGGGCAACCTGGGACACTGCTCCACCACCCAGGGTAAAAAAAAATTATCCTTACATCCAGTCTGAATCCACCTCCCTCTATTTTAAAACTGTTACCCCTTGTCCTGTCCCACCAGGCCCTGCTGAAGAGTCTCTCCCCACCTTCCCTGCAGCCCCCTTTGGGCACTGGGAGCCGCTCTCAGCTCTCCCCGGAGCCTCCTCTTCTCCAGGCTGAACAGCCCCAGCTCTCCCAGCCTGGCCTCACAGCAGAGCTGCTCCAGCCCTCTCAGCATCTGCGTGGCCTCCTCTGCGCCCTCTCCAACAGCTCCACGGCCTTCTGCTGTTGGGGGCATTACTATGTAAAAGTTATTATTGGAAATTTGATGTATTCAGAAATATATCAAGAAAAAAATCTTGAATTAAATCTTCGTGCTTTCTTTACCCAAACACGTAACTTCTGAGAAACTTAGATTTTCACCCAAGCTGTTCGTGTGCCCGCGGTTTTCCCCTACGAGGCAAGGCCCTTCAGACATTTTGAAGAGAAGCCCGAGAAGAGCTGCGCTGTCCTTGGCGCCTGCCGAGCTGCCGAGCAGCGGTGCGTTTGCGGACGCGGGGGCCGTGTCCCCGGGAGCGGTGGGGGGCGCGCTGCCACCGCTCTGCTCCCGCACCCCGCACCCCGCCCCTCCCGCCGCAGTTCCCGGGGCTCCGTGGCGTCGGTCCCGGGTTGGGGTTGGGCTCTGGGGAGCAGTAATAAGTTTAACCTGTGACTTCATACAACAAGCTGTAATTTATCATTTCTGGACTCTTCCGTAAGTGCCGTTACCCTCACTTCTGCTTAAGATAAATGGAGAGGAGCGAGCGCTTGGTATTGGTGATCTTTACATGCAAAACATAAATCTAATTTTCTTACTGTCTGAGCTTAGTTCTTTACCCTCTGATGATGTCTTTTAAACAGCACGAACATTTTTTGTCTGTTGGATGTGTTAGTCAATTTTTGCAATTCACAGAATGTTCGATCCTTCTCATGGATTTCGAACCAGCAAATATAAATCCTGGAATGTCTAAGTGCTTAGAGGCTTTATGAAATGTGGAAACAAAGCAAGCAAGGAATTCGTATTCATAATATTTGCTTGCTAAGTAACCGTGATCAGAAAAGCATTTTAAAATTAAATTTTAAAGATAACTTAAAGCAAGTAGCAGCGTGTAGATAAATTATTTTTGTAGCCATTGCCATTCACTTATAACGTATGTGAATCTGTTATTTATAGAACCTCATTATTTTTTAATTGTAAGTGAAATAGTTTTAACTTTTTATTTTAAAGCACTGTTTTTTAATTTGCATTAAATGTTTATGTTGCTTTTTGGTTTGTTTGACGAACAAATTTATAGCAAGTTTATTAGGCAAACTGGAAAAAGAATATACTTTGTAATTGTGTATACTAAGGAGTTCTTCATCCCTTTCTCCACGGTGAGGAAGCGCTGATTGATCAAATATGTTTGTGTGGGATGTCGACTGCGAGGTCTGTGCTGATTTCATGAAGTACGTTTTGTTTTCAGGGTAGAATTAATCCGGTAGAATGATTAAGGGTCATGGCCGTCGATAAGACTGCAACATTGAATCTCTCTCTCCCCCATCTCAGACCGTATTATATTTTCATACTGGGGCTTGTTTTTATCATAGCAATGATCACATTAAAATATTTGTCAGTATTTATGAAGTATGTACAAGTAAAAAGGCAGAAAACCTTGAATAGAAGTAGAAGTTATGAAATGCTATTTTGGAAGATTCTAAAATACATTTTTCAGCCTGGATTAATGGTTTTAGAGAAAAAAAAAGTTAAGTCATGCAGCTGTAGAACTCGAACCATTCATAGGCCCTCCACATTAAATCTTACATAGGAAATATCTCTGTAATTATGTAATTTTCATGGCAGGACCGCCCATGATCACTATATTTGGTCTTCATAGTACTAAGGGCTACCTGATGGTAGTTTCGGTCCTGCTTCTAATTTTAGAGTAATTATTTAACAACTAGAGAGGCTGCCCAGTGGCACTTAGCAGATTCGCTTAGCCCTTGCTGGGAAGTTATAGGTAAGAGATGGGTAGAATATCATGAATCCAACAGTACCAGTAGACAATGATGGATTGTCAGAGTAATTCCATTCCTTACAGTCTTAGAAGGAGAATTTTGAAAATCTTCCTGCAGCCTGCATTGCATAGATATGCTTTGTGATTTCCTTTAAGTTTGAATTATTTTAGATAATGAAGATGTAATAGGAAGAACTGAACACACCATCATTTACGCTCGTTCATACACTACAGCTGTGATGAGTAGGATGTGCTTAAATGGGGGTTAAGGAGGAAGAAATTATCCTAGTGATACTTACCGAAAAAGGAAAGAAGAAAGGAAGTAGTCTATTTTTTTTTAAATGTCACACATGTGACATTAAAAGATTAATTTATTTTTAATAGGCTGAGCTGCTGTATTGAAGAACAGAAGAGCTGTGTGAAAAATGAAGCATGTGCTGGTTGTCGATGAACCAAGAAAATGTATTGTACTTAGCTATTTTTCATACTGTAATATGCTGTGTGAAATTAAATGTTTGCAGTAGATACCAAATACTAAGAATGGTAATCCTCCTCACGGTGTTGGAGCATCAAGGTAGGGTAACTTCCCCTTGAACCAAAGGAAGAGTCTTCAGCTAATGATAATAAACTGTTTGCATATTGATCAGTTGTTAGAATACCTATGAAAATTTGAAATTTAAAAATATATAAATCTTTCTGCATGCCATGAGCTTGTGTATTTGACCCCTGAAGTCACAGTAAAGAGGTGATCTGGCTTTGTGAAGCAACTGTTTCCCCCAGAATTCTGGATATCTGATAATGTTGTCAGAACTGTTGTTTTTGGAAATCCCCCAGTCCGGGAATGGAAAATCTCCAATGAGGGATGGAAAATGCAAGAATACTACATGTCAGCTTAAGAGCATTGGTCTGCCACTGGAAGTGGCACAGATAAGAGATATATACTGCAAAATGCCATGGTTCCCACTATGCAGCCATCCTCAGGAGAAGTCAAGAGGCGTTTTTGTCTGTCGTATTTGCAGGTATTAGTATTTAATGTGCAGTTATGATAAAACAATACAGGAAAAAATACTAGGACTCTTCAAAAGACAGATAATATTTCTTCTGAAATGTCTGTCTTGGATGACTCCTTCTGCTGAAGAATTCTTGCCCTGTCTATGAGGATCAAGAAACTATGGGAATGCCACGTATTTCATCTGCTGGAAAGAAGTTGTCCCTGTGGACCCGGCAGAAATTCTGCTGACGTAGTTGCTGCTTCTTTTGCTGTCAATGTGTCATCTTTCCATGTCGATTGAGAAAGTCCTGTTGGTATTAGGAGGGAAGGGAACGGAAGGAGGACTACAGATCTGAAGATGTTAGTCCTGCATGTGCATTGCTGGTTTCCTGGACTTTTGTCCCTCATGTCGTTCTCAGAATGTGTGGATTGTCACAAATGGCAGATGGTGTAAAAAATAGAGCTCTGAAGCCGCTTTGTTAATTCAAATATTTTTTTTATTTGATCAGATGAAAAAAGTTAAGAGAACAATGAGCAAACTCTCTGCATGACATCTGATGTCTGCTGTGGGTAAAACACATGTATGTACAATATAAACATACATAATATAAAAAAAAATTAAATATATAAATAGAAACCAACAAATGAACAAGCTATTGCTAGACATTTAAAGGCCTAGGCCAAGTGAACTGTAGCTCTGAGCCCTGATATGTGAATTTATGACCTCATTTTTCTCATGTGTTCCTTTGTGCCCTTTTGATAGAGAAGTTGTAATCACAGAATACTTCAAATTAAGTTTGCCACCTACGGGGAGGGGAGGAAGCTTCCTTACTTGTCAGAGGCAGCAGACATGAAGGTATTTCATATTTCATGAGACTCTTCATTTTACTAAGTGGACATGTCCTCTTTTCACTGTGTGGATAGTAATTCTGACAGCTTTGCAGGGCTTATATCAAGTAATGTGAATTTTTTTCTTTTTGAAAATAAAACCAGTCTCGTCAGTGCTGAACAGATACTGGGATCTTAATTCTGCCTTCCCTTCCTGGTGAGTTTTTCCTTACTTTCAGCAGGCTTTTTTAGGTCAGAAGAATGGTTAGCCTTTAAAAATTGCTGGTTAAAGTTTGGAGGAAAAGAAAGTTGTGGCTCATGTGGAGAAGAGAAGCACTTTGGTAGCTGAAGATGAAGAAGAGTCTCACAGCGGGGAGCTGCTGCTGACCCGTTACCTCTAATCATTCCAGAGCTTTTCTGTGGTGGACGTTTGCTCCAACTGCTGCTGAGTCCTTGGTGTACCTAAACTGAGACAGTTTCTGGTGCAGATACTTCGCATGAGTGGAAGGAGTCAAACAAGAATAAATTCTTCTAGTGCTGCTGGCTAGCAGTGCTTTTCTTTGGGGCATATTCCCCTTTATAGGCGGAGGCTTAAATGGTGAAGAAGTTCAGTGGGAAAACATAAAGTGAGTGAAAATTACCTCTCGTGCAAATAGAAGTGAAATGCTGAGAATTGTTTTGGAATTATCTTGTGTGGGAGACGCTGTACTAATTGTGGTGTTTTATTCTCTCCTCTAAAATCTGCAGTGCTTTGGCCAGTGACCAGGAGAAGAATTGCATTCTGACAGTTTTGCCTTTTTATAATCCCATCAAATACTCCTAACTACCCAATTAAGGCAGGTTCTCTTCCACTAACATGCTTTTTTCCTTGTATTTTCAGCAAAGATTTTTTCCCCCAAGTTTAAATACTTGAATTACCGCTTCAAAAGGACAGCTGAACATTTTTAGCTATGCGGAGATCACTCCAGGTGATTTTTTCTGATAGGTTGTTATGACTTAAGGGCTCTACAGATCCTGAGGCAGTGGCATCTGAATGAAGTTTCTGTGCATGTGGAGCCTGGCTGCGGGTTTCACTGCGTTGTCTTTTCTCTCTATACTTTTTGTAACAGAAAGAAATATTTCTGGGAATTTCCAAGGAGTACAGTACACTTCATTTTTAGTTGTCAAGATAGCTGACAGTTTATTGTGGTACCATGAATAAATTATTCCAAGGTTCACACTTAAAACAAAGGCAGAAATTCTTCCTTTTTTTTAAAAAAAAAAAAAAAAAGCTGACATGTTGAATTTGTATTAAGCATAGTATCACCTGGATACACATGAAAATGTAGACTATTTCGAATGAATTATTAACCCAGAGCTTTTACCCTTTCTTAGATGTGCTGGAGTTACTCTGCAGGGCGCTGTGGGGATACGAATGTGGGAGAGACAGGGGGTTTCTAATAAGATGTCTAACAGGCTGCAGCATCAGCAGATGTCATTGTTCAGCAGCTATTTTCCTTAAGAGAAAGTTCTTTATAGCTCAGTGCTGTGCAGAGACCTCTAACCGTGTCGTCAGGAGAACAGGAGCACCGTGGTTTGTGGATTTCCGCTAGGTAACCCGGTGTCTAGGCTAACCGCGTAGTCAGGGCTGTAGTTTAAGTGTCGTCAGTAAACCTGTAATCCAATTAGCCGCCGAATTTAGTACACATTTTTAATAATGGTATTTGAAATGTCAAAGTTTAATCTTGTCTCAGTGCTGTCTGAAGAGTTGCCAGTCTGTGCCCCTCTGCAAAACTTTTTGGAAGGGCCAGCTTGCTCAAAATGGGAAGAATTAGCTCTATATAGAATCATAGAATCACAGGATGGTTTGGGTGGGAAGGGACCTTCAAAGCCCACCCAGTCCAACCCCCCTGCCAGGAGCAGGGACATCTCCAACCAGATCAGGTTGCTCAGAGCCCTGGCCAACCTGGCCTGGAATGTTTCCAGGGATGGGGCATCCACCACCTCTCTGGGCAACCTGGGACAGGGCTCCACCACCCAGGGTAAAAAAAATTTATCCTTACATCCAGTCTGAATCCACCTCCCTCTATTTTAAAACTGTTACCCCTTGTCCTGTCACACCAGGCCCT
>WHYT01016633.1:62813-161418 GCA_009806455.1 Tetrax tetrax | reverse complement strand
ATTGGCAGACACTGTAGGATATTTTGGGCCTTTTTTTTTTTTGTTTTTTCTGCTGTCATTCTAGAATACCAAAAGATATGGAGTTACATAATCAGAAAGCGCCATAAAAGAACCATGACCTGAAGAGTTTCAGAATATTTTTTCTCTCTTTCCCTGCTACTTTTAACATATTTGTTTTAATACCAAGGCATTATTTAAAAAAAAAAAAAAAATAGAAGTCACTCAACTGACTGAGGAAAAATGAGTTAATCCTGAAATGAAAAAAAATTATTTAGATAGTTAACCTCAAACTCCCCAGTTACTTGTCATACAGGACTGGAGAAAATGAAGTTTAGAGTTGGCTAATGTGTATTTTAAAAATGTCCAGGTGACTTAAACTTTGCCTGTGAACATTTTCAGAATTGTTTTAGATTTCCTAAGCATCTTACCCGTTAGCTGCCCAGTGGCTTTTTTAGCCAATGGAGTGCTGGAGCGTTCTCAAAATATGCCCACATGATGATTGTTTTATTTTAAAATGTACAGAAGAAGTGAAATGATGCTGTCCTTCCTACTTTCACCATTCTCTGGGGAGATCCTACTTTTAATTTTTAAATAATCATCCCCACTGTTTCTTCCTTTACTTTCCTTCCCTTTTGGTTAACAATTTATGAATTATTTCACTTGTTGAGATGGCTAGGATGAATTGGAACTCAAGCCTGACATGTTTTCATTTAGCTAAAGATGGGATATTGTTCTGGTTCTTCAGCTGGAGTCACGTAAGTCACAGGTGTGTCTTTAGGGACACTGAAGAATTTAAATAAATGTGGAAATAAGTTTGAATATAAAACCTGAAAGAATCAGCACAGTGCTTTTTTTTTTTTTTCAGCATTTAACTATGGTCCTCTGAACAGAAGCTTGAATTTCTGTGATCAGAATGAATGAATAGCTCTTAGCTTGTGATAGTAATGCAACCAGTCAGGAGACAGTTGAAAATCTGGGTGTTTACAGACTTGTGATTCCCAGTTTCCGTAGGTGTTCATAACTCTTAAGAAAGCGGTTATGTAATTTATTTTTTAAAAGTCTGAACAGGTATTTCTCCCTGTGAAAGTCCCGAATGGACTTACTGCTGATCTGAGTGAAGCAAAATGAACAGAACCACCTTTACTGTTACAGATGCAGAAGACAGTAATTAAAATATATTTAATATAAGCCACCCTCATTTTGAAGCTGCCTCAGTTTGCAGCCCTCAGGGAAGCCAAGTAATTAAGTTTGGAGGCAGCACTGAAGTGAAGATACATGATACTAGCAAAAAAACCAAATAACGATTTTGACAGAAGGCTCCTAGCGTAGTGTTGTGACCCTTAGTGGATGCTCTGCACCAAGTAATGTTTAATTTCATGGCATGCTGGAGTTGGATATTTTACATGGGGATAACCATGTTAAACCATGGTAATTCTCTAGGATGTCCACCCTGTGCTACGAAAGTCATGTCTCTCAATTCAAGAACCTGGCTGGAGCTGGCAATCAAGACGTCTCCAATCACAAAAAAAATCCCCAACCTGCAGCATGATCAGACAATAAAGCGGAGAAATTTCAGAGGAAATAACAGCAGAAATTGGAGCGATCTGCGGGTGAACTGGGAGTGGAAAACAGAGGGAATGCGAGCAGAAGGGGTGAAACTGGTCTTGGAAATATTTATTTCTCTGGGGTCAGTAAAACTAGCACGTGATCCAAATTCCGCAGAAAGTGGCTGCTAAGTACACATCTCTGGGGCTAAAACTCTGGCATTTTGATATTTACAGGGAAAATAAACACTTGGCTGTATCTAAAACATTCCTCCTTCCAAAAATGTGTGGCTATATTTGTCTCTTCGTGAACTCCACAAGAGTTTGAACGAATGATTCCAGCACGACCGTCAGCCTCAATTCTGTTATTTCCGTTCTACCGGTTACATTCCAGTGTTTCCCGTATCGTAGCTGTGATGTAATATATGCCAGCAATAGATGTATATGTATGCATAAATATAGTGGTAGGCATACATTTCCCATTTTACTGATGTAAATGAAATGGAGTCTGCATTGGGAATTTTATCACCTGTAATAACATCAGCAGGGTTATATGTTTGTAGGGTTTTCTTCTTCAGACTCCAGAAGACATAACGGTATCAGCAGAACCGTGTAGGTTACACTAAACTTCAGGATCCCTGTATTTTAGTGCTATTTTCATCACAATTTTGTTCATTTTTCCATTTGCAATATTCTGTGAGGTGGTGTGAAATGATGCGTCTTCGAATTGAGGCCAGTTAACACATTTGATGTGAAGAGTCTAAGAGGATCCTTCTCTTGTTGAAGAAAAACTTGTCTCAGAAAAAGAACAGAAATAAACCCTGGGTTCCTGGGCAACAAATCTTCTCAATAAAAGAATTTCTATTGCCTGCGAATATATCTGAGCTTTTTCTGAGAGCGTTCTGGCTGCCCCGTGTTCCTCTACTCGCTGTGCTGTCAGGAGGATGCTGAGTTATAAAGTGCTTTGGGACATTCTGTCCATGGAGAGGTACGTTGCAGAACCAAATTCTGTTTTGTTTGATTCCCTGAAATGGAACAATTTGTTTTTTAGTAAATTCTGTTGCCAAAGTGATCTGAAATCATTCTGTCCAGGCATCTGGCAGCATCAGTACCACACTCTTCTGCATAGCTAAATGGATACTGAAAGGAAGTAATAGAGTATTATTTATTCTTATTTTTATTATTATTATTAATTATTAAATAATAATTACTTTGGTTGGAATGGTCAGAAAATCCTATGCTGAATGGTTTTTTTTTTTTCAGAGGTAAAGGGTGTTCACTGTACATAGTAAATGTCAGGATTTTCTCTGTCCTCTCTCCCCGGTGTTGCCAGTAAGTGTTTTTATTACCAATTTTGCTACACAAAAAATTAGAACCCTGTAAAACCAGTGGGACTACAGCAGCAGAAAATCGACATGTACATCAGAATTACCCTGATATTTTAAAGTGTTGAAAAGCTGGAAGTTTTGTGTCAACATTTTTACCTAATGTTTCGTATTTTCATGGGTCACAATTAAATGCGTATCCGTTGTATTTCCAGCTAGCATTCCAGGTGTGGTTGAGGTGGCCAGGAATTACGTGTAAGGATGAGGAGGGATCCCCACTCATGTTCCTTTGGTTTCAGATATTTTACACTAAAATCTTATTCTTCTGCCATCTGTTTACAAACTTTTGACTTTGTGAGGCTGCCTATTCGGTTTGCTGCAGAAAGGTCTTTAATTTGTCGGGTTTTTTTGTTATTCCTTAACTAAAATGCACAGAATCAGCATCTCTACATCATCTGTGGTCTCACAAGAGTTGGTAACGATGCTCTCTGATTGATTGATTTCAGAAAAAGAATTGTTAAGATTATGTTGCGATGCTGTGCAGTGCCCACTTACCTAACACCTAACCGTCCGTTATTTTCTTACGTACTACATATATTAAGATTTTTTTTTCCTGTGGTGATGTTTTAAAGATGCACAGGAGTACTCATGGTATTTACCCTAAATATATTGTCCAGAATCCAGGGACAGAGGCAGTCTTTGTCGGTTACTGTGTCTTGTGCTTGGACAGCGGTGAGTTTGTCCGGTTAAACAGGGAGCAGAGCCTGGATCAATGACTCCTGCCTTTTGGAAAGAACGACTGTGGACAGAAAAAGTGCTATCAGCCCTGCAGCACACACAGCTTCTTCAGAGCAAGCTTGAATTGCTATTGCTAAATTTCTTGAAAGTTTACCTTCTGGCTCTTTCTTTTATTCAACGTGCTTTAAGAATTCTTAGTTTTGTAGAGAAATTGTGTGCTGTAATTTATTGTTTACATTTTGCAATGCTGCCATTACAGTTGCCCAGTAATGGAATGATTTCCTGTAGATTTCTCTGCCATTGTGAAGGTTTAGATTCTCAAACAGGTCATTTCTTACAGGAGTCTGAACCTTCACCACAGGAGAGAATGGTTTGGCCATGCGTTGAAAATTCAGGGTTTTCCTTCTGATCACCCATGACTCTACCCTGGCAATATGCAGTCCCACTAAGCGGTACTGCCTGGAGCCATCCTGTTGGTACGCTTTGCTTGCTCACCCTTCTGAAAACTCTACGAATGCAGACTGCTAGGAGGAGCCTGACCAAAAAGAGACAAATAGGGGAGATACAAATGCAGAACCTTTATGGTTGCTCGAGATTGAGGGAGGTGATTCTGCCCCTCTGCTCTGCCCTGCTGAGACCCCACCTGCAGCGCTGTGTCCAGTTCTGGAGCCCCCAGCAGCAGAAGGCCGTGGAGCTGTTGGAGAGGGTCCAGAGGAGGCCACGCAGATGCTGAGAGGCTGGAGCAGCTCTGCTGTGAGGCCAGGCTGGGAGAGCTGGGGCTGCTCAGCCTGGAGAAGAGGAGGCTCCGGGGAGAGCTGAGAGCGGCTCCCAGTGCCCAAAGGGGGCTGCAGGGAAGGTGGGGAGAGACTCTTCAGCAGGGCCTGCTGGGACAGGATGAGGGGTAATGGTTTTAAAATAGAGGGAGGCAAATTTAGATTAGATATTAGGAAAATTTTTTTTTACAGTGAGGGTGGTGGAGCACTGTCACAGGTTGCCCAGAGAGGTGGTGGATGCCCCATTCCTGGAAACATTGCTTGTGCAAAGGTGGATGCATGAAAGATGTGTGCTTGTATTCTCTAGAGAACTTCAACCGTATTTTATGATTTTATATTTCTAAAATTAAGGTCTTAATACAGCTATAAGAATCTCCTTTGGCACTTCACATTTATAGTGTGTGTAAAACAGTAATTGGAATGTACGATATAAAACATCTTCTTGGAGGAAGCAGAGTAACTGGCCTTCCGAATAGTTTGTAAACACTGTGGAGGGGTTCACCCTGTCCAGCAACGGTTCCCTTTTTTGCTAAACAAGTCAGCACTGGTCTGCTCTTTAAAATCCTGTGCTGTCAGAGTTCTCAGGTGCATACTCTACTTGAACCACACAGTCAACTCCTCAGAAAAGGGCATCAGTTCTTACTGTATTTTAAAATGGAAAGTGGAAGGTCCAGACCTGATGAGGGATCATGAGTGCAAATAAGAATTTATGAGCATTTACTAGCTATTTTGTAAAGTACATGGATAATTAGGCAGTCTCACTGTAAGTGTGTTCTCTTTTAAAAGGATCAACCATGAATATATCCTTTTATTAAGTGTGCTCTTTTATGAAAATAAAAAAGATGGATCATCTTTTTATATTTTATCCATGGGAAAGCAGTCCTTTCCCAGTAGTGAGAAATCCAATGAGACCCTTTTTTTTTCATGAACTTCCTCTTTCAGAAGAGGCAAATTTGACTATATGTAAACTTTATAGAATCATAGAATCTTCAAGGTTGGAAGAGTCCTCCAAGATCATCAAGTCCAACCATCAACCCAACACCACCATGTCCGCTAAACCATATCCTGAAGCACCACGTCTACACGTTCTTTGAACACCTCCAGGGATGGTGAGTCCACCACTGCCCTGGGCAGCCTGTTTCGGTGCCTGATATCACGAATAGCTGAGTATTTTAAAGTCTTGTGGTCCACTTGTCCATTTTTCAGTTGTCAGCATTGTTTAACTGAGGTACAGTAAAGGAGCCTCTGGTCTTTGTAAGGAGTGAAACCATTGGACCCACGGCGAAAGTCAGTGTTAACGACAGGCTGAATGGGGAAACAGGAGGATTTCCTACTATAATACCTTTCTGAGTTGTGTTTCTACCAGAGAGAAGATCTGCAGAGTAATCACACACCGCCGATAACTATCCTGCAGCAAGCTGAGAGAGGACAGTTCTGTATCTATCTAGAGCAAAATTTAATTTTAGAGACAACGGAAGAAATACCGAGGGCGATATCGTGGTATTAAGTTGATTGCAATTATTAGATTGGAAATGAAGAGGAATAATCAAACCAATCATGACAGTGTGTCATAGAACCAACACAAAAATTAAACTGCAAGAAATACAAAAACTTCAGAGAAGAAATGCGTCATGTAGTTATATAAATAACTCATAAATACTCAACCTAAAAATAAATAATTTTAATTTTTTGAGTCAAAATCTTGTATGAAGTACAAGCCTTGTAGTCAGTAAGAAGCATTTGGCCAATTTCTTGTCTTTCTCATGTACTTTACACTGGTGGAAGTGGAATTATTTTAGCTGGATCAGTTTTACCTCTGTGAAAGTGCACAGAATCGCTGAGAGAGGTAAAAATACTGGAAGGAACATTAAACTGCAAAGTTTGTGAGGAGACAATACATTTTTTAGAGTTGTCTCTCACTTTTGGCGTTCATCTTGCTGGTTTACTTTGTGACCAGTCTCTGTGGTGTTTGGGAACAAGAGAGATGTACATATTGTATGTAGAAAGGAACAAAAGTGATTTTCAAGCACAAGTCTGAACTGATTCCCCATCGCTGGAAACGTTCAAGGCCAGGCTGGATGAGGCTCTGAGCAACCTGATCTAGTCAGGGATGTCCCTGCTTCTTGCAGGGGGGTTGGACTGGATGACCTTTGAAGGTCCCTTCCAACTCTAACCATTCTATGATTCTATGATTCTTTTTCCATTCACCGAGCCTTGGTGAGAGGCTGACAATTTGAAATGGGTATGTGAGCTGGGAAATAAAATGTGCACTGCATTTAGCACACGTTCACCCTTAGTTCCAGATCATTATCCACTTGCTGTTTTCAGATATTTATTTTGCTATTTTTAAAATTTTTTCTCCCCTAAATTCGTTCAGTTCTTTATTATCTGCAAATCTGGCAAACACTAAGAAATATTTAATTTTTCTGCCAACTTGTTTTCTTTCAAGTTCAATTAGCTCCACTGTTATTTCCTTTCAAATGGCAAGGCCCTTGCATGAGTTTTAGCATCAAAGTGATCAAAAGAAGGCGCCCGAATTCCCTAGTGCCGTGAAGGTGTGTGTGAGGATGCTCATGGGAGATGCAAGAAGAGCCGAAGATGAACTGTCAGGTATTGATTGGGATGTGGAACAGATGCTGTTTCTGGCTGCCTATAAAAGATGCTGTCTACTCTGCTTTTCAAAGGAGCTTGAACTGAAGTTACTTTTGTCCATTACATTTTTAAAGCCTAGCTGGGGAGATGTGTACATTTTCACAACATATGCTCTTGTGACTGTATTGTTTGACGAAACAATTCCCACCCCCAGGATTCTCCAGTAAATCCACAGTTCTTCAAATCCACTGTTTGGTTCTTAATATTTGCGCATCGTCAGTGAACGGTCTGTGATACAGGGAACCCCGAGAACCATGGCTGCACACGGCTTTGCTCCTCCGGCGTTCTGCAAAGGGAGAAGCCGCATGAGGGATTCTCAATCAAGGCGTAAGGTTACCTAACAAATAATTTCTCAACAGCAGAGCTTTAACTTAACAGCAAACTTTAAGAATATCCACAGGGAAAATCTTCGCTTCTGCAGCTTCATATTTAGATTACAGTAGCTGGAAGTTAATTAGCCCTGCTAGCCTTTTTCTTTTAGGCTAATTAGTAAGAAAACTGGATATAAAAAAGCCAAAGTCATTTTGAGAGAAAGAACTTCAACATTTTGTACATAACAGTCCCTTTGGAGGATATTATCTCCGTAATGACCATAGGCTGCTCTCCGTTCTGACAGAATGGAGTTCTACAGTCTCTGGACTCATTTAGACGGCGTCTTAGTCATTAATGATTTTAGGCCTAGCTGCTTGCAATTGCCAGATGAAACCACCTGACGTGTTGTTTAATTATGCAATGATCAGCAGTCTTTACATTTTAATTAGGGAGCCACTGTAATGAAGCCGTCCCACTTTACATATGGCTTATTGGGCTGAAAGGTCGTCTTTGCTAATTGGTTGTTTGGAAATGTAATTTTGACACAGCAATACAGGTGGACTTGTCTTCACGTCTAATGTGTTTCCTGATCTTTTTTTGATTTGGTTAATTAGTGCTAGTAATTTCAAAGCGGCACGGCCTTCCGAACGCCCCGCTGTTTGCTGTCTGTACAGTAGTTTTGGTCCCAGATTTTGGTCCTGTCAGTACACGGTGACACACGGCCAGTGCCCACTCACGGGTTCCTTTGGCTTTGCGGGATTACGGGGCCTTGAATGCAACACATTTCTGGGTGTGGAAGAGATTCCTGGTGCAAGGAGCTTGAAGAACTGTGCTTTAGTAACCGTTTGCAGAACGCTTTAGAGGACATTGGCATTGGAAAGTGCATGGTTTATTTGAGTTTAAGTTTTTCAATGATTAATTCATGAGTACGTCTGCAAGAATGCCAAGGTCTCCAAAATAACGAAAGCCTATCCTTTTGTAGCTGCTTGTTTTCCTTTCAAATCAAAGCTGTCTTGTTTGTTTGTTTTCTTTTTAAAAGAATAGACTGTTCTTTCCATTGGGGTTTTGATATCATTTTGACAAGTAAAAGAATTAATTTACATTAAAGAATCAAATAGGTAACGTTTCCATCTCCCCCTGCATTATTTTATGATAAGCAGAAACAGTTCCAACCTCCTCCACCAATCCGGTCCACGTGCCATGTAAAATCTCTCTCCGATTTGGTGTTTCATTTTATTTGTAACAATAAAGTAGACAGAGTTCATCTTGGTTCCTCACAGGGATGGCTCTTTGTGAGGATCCAAGCTCAAAAGTATTCGGCTCTGAGTCTTCCCTCCCTTAAAGCTATTTTTGCTTATAACCAAAAATAAGTTGCTTCAGTTCGTCAAGAGGCTCAGCAGGAGCGTTTCAGGCAAACATTACTGCTGCTGGAGTGTCAGAGCTCTCTACCAGTCGGACCAACATTGATTAAATCTGGGGTCACCTTCACAGGACATTCCCAACCCTTCTTTTACAGCCTCCCAAGACCAACCCTTTTGGGTTTCTATTCAGCAGCTTCTGAGAGCTGTATGGGGTTTAGGTCCAGATGAGTGTCTCTGGAAAGATTATTTCATTTAAAAGGTTTCCTGTCATTTCGGGAAATCAATCCCATAGCTCTGTAGTGTTACTGAGGTAAAGTTCTGGAGCAACAACACATTTTACTGTGCCTGTTTATTGTACGTAGCAAAACAAAGATTTGAGCTTGATAACATAATTTTTGCAACAGGGATAAAAATTAGTAGTAATCTGTCCATCACAGAAATCTAAAAAGAACTTGCGAGATGTGCTAGCTACCAGTTGAGTCATTTTGTCTCCAGTGACACAAACAATGACAATATCAGTATTGTCAGTGTCTTCAGCCAAGCCATCCAGATTTCTAACTTGATGTGAATAATGTTTGTTGGGTCAGAGTAGAAGGTTGTCTTCTTAATTTCTTCCTCTGCTTAATTTTTTCCTTCATATAACTTTATTTGTACTGGTAACTCGGCTTGGTTCATATTAGTAAGGTGTTAGAACGCTATGTTGTTAAAATAAGACGATATGAATAAATTCTTCTGATAAAAATACAAATGATTTCATAATTATCAGATATGGTATACTAGCATGATGCTTGAGCAAGCTTTCTTTTCTCCTGATCACTAACAAGTTTTTATAGTTAGCTAAAAAAGTTACAGAATCACAGAATGGTTTGGGTTAGCAGGGACCTTCAAAGCCCATCCAGCCCAAGCCCTCTCATCATCTTTGTGGCCTCCCCTGGACCCTCTCCAGCAGCTCCACATCCTTCTGATGTTGGGGGCTCCAGAACTGGACACAGTACTCCAGGTGGGGTCTCATCAGGGCAGAGTAAAGGGGCAGAATCCCCTCCCTCGACCTGCTGCCCACGCTCCTCTTGATGCAGCCCAGGACGCGGTTGGCCTTCTGGGCCGCAAGGGTGCATTGCCGGCTCATGTTGAGCTTCTCGTCCACCAGCACTCCTAAGCCCTGACCCAGGTGCAGGACCTTGCACTTGGCCTGGTTGAACTCCATGAGGTTGGCACGGGCCCACCTCTCCAGCCTGTCCAGGTCCTTCTGGATGGATCCCTCCCTTCCAGTGTGTCGACGGCACCACATAGCTTGGTGTCATCGGCGAACTTGCTGAGGGTGCGCTCTGTCCCACTGTCCATGTCGCCGACAAAGATGTTGAACAGGGCCGGGCCCAACACGGACCCCTGAGGGACGCCACTGGTGACCGGTCTCCACTTGGACATTGAGCCGTTGACCACCACTCTCTGAGTGCGGCCATCCAGCCAACTCCTTATCCACCAAGTGGTCCATCCATGAACCCGTGTCTCTCCAGTTTAGAGAGAAGGATGTTGTGCGGCACAATGTCAAATGCTTTGCAGGTAGATGACGGATTTGTTAAAAGAAATTTAGTGTGTAAGAGGGGTTGATCTCCGTAAGAAAAAGAAAAGGTTAAATAAAAGGAGATTCAATGTTAATGCTTAAGGCATAAGACAATCTTTATCTCATATTTTACCTGATCTGGCACCCTTAAAATATAGTTATGATTGTATAGCAGGAAATATTCACGTAAACATTCAACACATGCATCACATGGAAGATTTGGTAGCAACCTTCCATTGCAGGCTACAGGTTATGACATGAAGTGAATTGTAGCGAATGATTTGCTTTTCAAACATTGACCTCAAGGCTTTTCAAAGTATTTTCAGCTAAGGAAGTAATTATCACCTGTTAGGAGAGAGCTAGGATTTCTGGAAAAGATGAACGTCAAGGTAGTTGAGCTGCACATCTCAACTGGACAATTCTGTCAGAATGGATTTGGCCAGTAGGTCGGTGTTGGCTTTGGCCATGCGGTGCCTTTCTGGTGGCTACAAGAATAAAAGCAGGTTTTTGTTGAAACGGGAGTTGTGAGCTGCTCTGACGTTTTACTCAGTGAACGGCAGCTAGACCTGTAGCTTTGTCATTTTACAGGATGTGTCTCCTGCCAAAGCTTTAGCTTTCAGCCCGACTGGTTTTGTTGGGTGCGTGTAAAATGGACAGTCACAAAAGACAGCACAGGTGCACAGAGAGCTGAAGTGATTTTTGTCAAAATACAATACATACAAGTTGGTAAGCAGAATTTCATGATGCATCTACTGTGTATTTCTGAGCTGCTTTATTTGTTTGATTTCAAAAGCGAAAAGTTTATGCTTTCAGCGATTTGGTTTGGCTGTGTGTAGTTTTCTGGTTGCTTTCTCACATCCAGCAGTCAGGACATGGTTCTTCATGATGCTAAGTATTTTTGCCTTTATTTCACATAGCACACGAGCAGCTGCTTCTTCTTTACCGTGTTAGTAGTCCTTCTAATTTCATTGGGCGTACTCTTGTAGGTTCAAGTTATAACAATTTCCGAGAAGCCAGCAGAGCCATTTACAGGCTTAGGACTTAAGGAAAAAAATTTTTACAATGAGAGTTGTAGAACACTGTCCCAGGTTGCCCAGAGAGGCGGTGGATGCCCCATCCCTGGAAACATTCCAGGCCAGGTTGGCCGGGGCTCTGAGCAACCTGATCTGGTTGGAGATGTCCCTGCTCCTGGCAGGGGGGTTGGACTGGGTGGGCTTTGAAGGTCCCTTCCCACCCAAACCATCCTGTGATCCTATGATTACCAAATCATGACTCACACATGCCCAACAAAACGTGTTTTGATGAGACGAAAAAGCCCTTGTTCACAATCCCAACTTCTCACTTCTGATACGCTCTGCACAGGCTGCGTTTCTTGTTCCGAACTCCTGGCCATGTGGCTCCCGGGACACACTGACACGTCGACACGCTGATCTGACTGAAAAAGAAAAGCTTCATATCATTTCAATAAACCAATACAATTCAGTTCATGTTAGCATGAGAGAAAAGATATTTTGCCACTGGTTTTCTGGCTTGAAAGTTTATTTAATAGGAAAAAAAAAATCTCTGTGGAAAATTTGGTTCTGTTGATCATACATGCTTTTGAAAAATATGCTCTTGACCATCCATCTTCTTCACTTTCTGTTCTGTTTTTCAGATCCTTTAGACATTTATTTGGACTTCAGGAGGATGTGTGTAGTGGGCTGGTCTTTTAAAAATGTACTTATGACAAGGTATAGAAAATAGGCTAGCGATGCAAATGAATAAGGCCACTTTATTTTCTCAAATATATCAACACTTTTGATATAAACGTACACTTATTTCTCTGGTAAATTTGGGCCTTTTTCAGCTTCCTAGCTCTGCAGCTTGATGTTTCCAAAACCTTTAAGATGAGAGGCCCGAAGATGAGCATCATTAAGTTTGCATGGAAAACTGAATATCAAACATGAATAATAGCTGCGTTTCTCAGAGATGGGAAGGCCTTGGAACACTGATGGTGCAAAGAGCAATCGTTGCCCTCGAGTGATATGAGGTCTCTGAAATGATGGGAAGCATCCTGTGACATTACGGAGAGGGGAGATTCGATTAGCCTGTTCTCAGCCTCATGCTATCTGTATAGATTTTGACAAGGGACTGTAGTTCTCTCCTGGGTTTTCAGGTGCTTTGAGCCAAAGTTGAACCAAACCAAATTTGATTAGGGTTTTCTATAATATTTTTTAACAGATTTTTAGCTTTACAGTGACTGCATAGAAGCTATTTGCTAATATAAAAGTCCTATTTATTTTATTAGGTTAAACAATACCAAACCAGGGCTATTTTACAACGTAAATGGCCGGAACTCTTGCTTCACGTAGCACTTTGGTAAGAGAAGTTAAGAACTGGGGTATTTGTGCGTGTATATGTGTAAGGATACGTGTATGTATTTAAAGCTTACAACAACTGCAGGAGAACTGCACAAAAGATGAGAAGATGAGAGGCATGAATGGTTCTTCTCCTGTCGGTAAAATCCAGTGCCGCGATTGAGCCTCTCCAGCTATTGTGTACCCAATCCTTGGCCTGTTGCTGGATGAGGAGTGTTTTACTTCGATGGCGATATTGCGATGAAATATTTCTCTTACATACACTCAACTTGAGATCTCAAGTCTAAATCAGAACAGAAAGTTTTGCTGCGTGCTTACAATGTTTTCCACAATTTTTAGAAAGAGGTTATATTTTTTACTGTTTTGGGATGCAATGGTAAAAGTAATTCAGTAATCTCAGTGGGTACTGTATGCTCGTATTCCAGGTGGAAAATCTTTGCTTTGATATCAATGCATCATCTGTTTTTCCTTCTGCAGTACAATGTGTATTTTAAAATAATAGTAAAGTTATATTAACGCTTCAGAAAAAAATGACTCCATGTAAGAGTTTTCATTTTACATTTATTCCATTGGAGTTTTCGCTTACATTTTTGTAAGGTAAATGAGTCTCATGCCCAAAGATAACCACAAAACAAAGCACTGGAAGGGTATCTCTCTCCAGAGAAATGCATCACGGAGCGGAGTCCGGAATTTAGGCCAGCTAAACCCGTGCCAGACTCCAGGGCAGTGTAAACACAACAGCTAAAAGGGAGGCGTCAGTGACCGCTGTTTAAGGTTCTCTTTTTTCTTAGGCTCTTTCTGTATTTACACGCTGGTTCAGGGCAGCAACGGCACAGGGACCCCACTTCGTTACATCGTGGCTACATCTCCGTGGTGACTCCCAGGTCATGGGTAGTCCTCTGTTACACAAAACAACCCACAGCGTTGGCATCTGCATCGTCTAAAGTGGGGCCTGGATCAGTCATTCCTCTCTTTAGAACGATCTGAAAGTCTGTAGCGCGTTGACCGGGTTCTCTGGATGTTCTGCGTAGCCAGCAGTCAGCCCCGCACATCCGCCAGTCAAATGCTTGATGTGAGAAGATCAGCTTTCCGTAACGTCTTCCCTGCTCATCCCCAGCTAAGATGTGGAAATCTTAGGGATTTAGTCTCTGATGGGGGTTAAATTCTGCCTTTTTGGTGTTGTACAGAAATAACTCTGACAACACATCTATGGAAATATATAGTTCTTACATTTATTGTGTAAAGAGAGTGGGACAGGAATTAGCATCACAATGACCCTGAAGGTGAGAGGGAAACCTTGGATGGTTTTGGTTTGTACTAAGAAAGATGCTTCCCATTACAGAACTGACCTTGGTGTGTCTCAGAATGAACACGTAGGGGGTCATTTATACTGAGAAGGCTTTTGGTCATCAGGATTAAAAAAAAAAAATCTCTTCTAACAGATCAGGATGCTCTGCTGGAGAGTCCTTGTACTGAAAGAGATGTGTGCGGTGTCCTGAAAATTAAAATTCCACAGTCTGTTACTCATCAAAGAATCTACTGCTGGCAAAAAAAAACGCACTCCTTTTTGTTTCTTCGTGTGAATTACTGAATGTTAACTACAACCCGATGTTCTCATTATCCAACTACCTCATTCTACCTCTTGCACGTACCAGCTGGTGTTAAATTGCCTTTTTACTGACTTGGGTACGGTGAAAAAACAGTGGTCAAGAACCGCGGTCAATAAAGGTTGGGTTTATTGCTTTGGGCTGTGAGATACAGAGTTAATTATATCTCGTCTAGTTAGGACAGTTGACTTCATGTTAATCCAATCAAATATTTTTAAGCAGTGACTTTATAAAAATAACATTTTTCTTCTAGCACAGCTGCCCCCGTGTTTGACAAAGCGATTTTGCTGGGCGAAGCAGTTGGCTCGTGCAGCGCGCAGCTTCCCTGCGGTGGCGGCGCGGGAGGGCCGGCCTCCTGACGGCTCTCCGGCCTGGGAGGTGTCCTCGCGTGAGCGTGGAGGGAAACGCTCCTCGTAAGTGAACCCCCAGCGCTGAATTTTTGTAGCGTATAGTACATTGCATTAAATATAAAGGAACAATCCATTCACCTGTTGTCGTTGGAGCTGGCGGAAGAAAAGACCTGTGGCTGTTGTCAAGGGCCCGCCCTCGGGTATTGACGAACGCAACGCAGAGCCGGGGTTTAAGTGGTTGGTTAGCATGAGAGAACACCTTTCTGCTAGTGCTGTGTTTGAAAGAAAAACCTTACACTGGGGTCCCTCAACAGGCTTTAAGGAAACCTCAACCCTTTCCACCCCAAAGTCTCACTGAAAAATGGTTGCGGAAAGCAGCAGAAAAGAGTTTGGGCCCTCCTCGAGCCGTTTCTCTGCCTCCTTACAGAAACGTATTTGTTAATCCCAACGATATTCTGCCATCAAAGTCATCAACTGCAATTCTTGGAGCTGGTCAGAAAATTCTCATTGAGCTTTTTTTTTTTTGTGGAAAAAAGCTGTTTTGACAAAACTATTTTTGTGAAAATGCACTGATTTTTGGAAATCCTTGAAAAGAATAAAAGAAAATATTTCAGTAGTTTCAGAAAATTCAATATTTATTTTAAGAAAATGTATTTTTCTATTAATATTTTCTTTATAATTTCATAATTTTATATGTGATTTATAACAGCTAACATATGTCCTTACTGCTACATCGCAAGACGATATAAGAGCTGATTAAAAATAAAATAACTGGATGTGATTACTAATATTCTTGTTAGTGTGATCTTAGCGATGCTTACAGTAGATTTTAAGACCTGGTCCCCCTTCAGATCGTGAGTGTCCTGTACCACTGAGACATAGCGAGGATGGAACCGACAAGCTTTCAGCTGAACAGACTAGTTTTTCTGCTTAGTGTCCTTTGAAAACCAACAGTGCTGACCAAAATACAGTGAATTAAGAGCTGTTCTTGTTGGAGTAAGGAAAAAAATTAGACTTGAAATTAATTCTTACCTCCTGGAAGATTAACAGCTTCTCCATAGGACAAGTTTACTATGAGTTCCTAGGTCATTTTTTTTCTCCGAACCCAAACTTTTCTTGCCTGACAAAAGGTATTTTTTCTCCTGTGTGTTATTTACCAGTTTGTTATTTAAATAAATTATCTATAAATGTTAAACCTCAAAGTCCCTTATAGTGACAGGTACTGGTGACTTGCAGAGATCTTCAAAAGTAGCGTATTTTTCAAACATAGGGGAATTTTTTTATAATTCAAGTCAGTGTTAAAGAGAGGCTAGGTCCTGAAGGTTGGTTCGGGTGGAGGGAGAGAATGCAAGGAGTCAGTATTTTTTTATACTGTTTGAAAGGAATAGCAGCCACGGCTTTCTAAGGGAAAACATGATTACTAGAACTAGCAATAGAGAAATACCACAGCTCGTCACCTCTTTGTTAATGAAGCTGTTATAGTTTGAAACGTGCTCAGCTCTTTCAGAAGCAATATTTTGAACGCTGGTTCAATTAATCTTTTGAGCACATATTTTATTTAAGTGTATTCTTGAGGTGCCTCTCAAACTTAAGTAAATTCCTCGGAAGTGTTGCTGCATGGGAATGACCCTCAAGTACGCTAATATTTGTTGGTTTTTTCAATCAGAACCTGGTTGTTCTTTTCACTGGTGTTGCCTTCTGAATGTAACACTTTTCCGTGTTCTCAGAAGATGAGCATGGGAAGCATCACCGAAACCCATATTATTCCTGCATCTGTAAAAAATTTGGGAGCTATTTGCTGAATAGTGTTTTAAAGAAAATAAGCATATTTTGCCTCTAAAATTATTCTAACAAATACTTTGTGTGATTCTTCAAATCTTCAGAGGGCTGCTTTTGCTAGGTTGGTTGACTTCAAGGTTGAGCACATCTCTAGCAATAAACAAGCGTGTTGGGCATGTTGTTTGATGAACTTCAAAGATTTAAGCACTCAGCTTTAATTACTGATGGTTTTAGCAACAGCACAATAAAGATAGGCTCCTGCTTCACTAAATCAAAGAAATGTGACTGAGGGCCTTCTGATCCAATTGTTCTCATTTAGTTTGGCTCTCACAAACATGGTTGTAAAATATTATTGTGGCTTGAGCTGACATGAAACACCATTGTCATCAATCAAATAAATAAAAAAAAAAAGTGTGAGAATCAATGCATAACACAAAAGTGGTGGTTTCAGCCATTTAATCAACTGCACCTATTTTGCAGTTTTGTTCCCCTCCTGCCCCTGTTTCTCTCCAACTTCTATTTATTTTTATTTTTTTTTAACACTTGTCATTCTGCAACCTAGTAAAGCTTAGCAGCTGTGGAGACGACGGGATCGTCATTTCCCGAGCAGGACGATCTGAAAGACACTCTTACCGCCCAACAGCCAACTGCTGACGTTACTCAGTCAAGCTCCGCACCTTTCAGTTGCTCAGCGATAATAATAATCTCTTGTCTCCCTGCTGATGAAATTATGCACGCTGGATGGAATAGTTACGATTGCGTGGCTTCACAGCATTCCAGGGTTTTGCCGGAGACACTGGGAGCGGTGAGGCAGGGTTAATGGGCAAGTTGGATGAAGCACGAGGCCAGCTGGTGTCAGCTGCCTCTTAACAACGGCAATACATATCAATCACTCAGCAGGGGGTTTTTGTTGGGATATTTTTAATCTTTGAGGTTAGTACCAATAAAACTTATTTACTGGGATTTAAAGGGGCAGCATTATTTGGAGGGAGGAGAGAAACTGTTCCCTGCTGTCTTAATTCAAGCCTGTGCTGAATGGATAATCTTCAGTAAAAATAAGCATTGCTATCTGACACTGTCGGGAAGATAATTTGAAGAAAACTGACGGAACCAAAGAGAGATTCTTCTTTGGTTCAAGAACTTCACTTCTGCATAGAATCCAATGCATGGTTTATAGAAGGACAGGGGTTTTCTTAATGTTTTGGGTTGTTTGTTTTGGTTTTTTTTTAAGCAATATAACTTCAGGTAAGAAAATTGATTTAAAAGACCCAACAGATTATCTCAGAATTATCAGATCATCAGATTTTTGCTGAGCTTGTTTTTGAATAATAACTATTTAATTAATTACCCTTTTTAAAAGAAACTCAAATTACCAATCAAATGTACATTTCTTATTCAGAAAATCACATGCATATATGCTTAAATATATGAATATACAAGTTTTTAAGCATGGTATGAATCCCTTAACTTTAGTGGGATTTATTCACATGCTTAAGTGCATTTCTAGAGGAATTGTATTCATCTGACTACTGTATGCTGTATGCTGTATACTGTATGCAAACCATTTGTTTTCTAACAGTAATTATTCCAGAACGGGATAGAAAAAACACAATCAGACATGTCGTGCCCACAAATGGAATGGTGTGACACCCATTAGGTGGGGACTGCCTCTGTTGTATTTAGGAAATACTTTGTTTCCAGAGAGATATGTTAAATTAACTAGCTAACCTTAATATGAAGTTCTAGAGTAGTTATTTAATATCGGTGAGAAAAAAATCAGAGCCAGAAAAGCAATAACTAGCCGTGTGCTTATTTGGTTTCATCTAAATCTTGCAGATTCAAGATTTGACACAAATGTGATTTCCTGATCTTAAAAACCTAGCGATCTAGAAAGACTGAAGAAAAGACTATGGTTTCTTTTACGAGCAATTGGGCTCACGCCCTTGTTTTTCTGCCTGAAGTCTCCTGTGGACCAAATATCTTCAAAATCATTCTGTACAGCTTTGAAATTTCCCTGTGTCAGAGTTCCCCACTTTTCTGGGTGTCACAGCAGATCAGCCTGCGTCAGCTGTCGCCTGGCAAACAACGCCTAGGCCAGATGTCCTCCTACACGAGCCGCGGCGGTAGCTTCCAAAAGGAACGCAGCAATTTCAGGTACCTCCAGAGATGCATCGCAGTCATCTGTGGATCTGTTTTATAAATGTTACGTAAAGTCGGCTTCAATGGATGATGGAAAACTTGGACAAATGATGGTACATTTACACTGCGTTTAAATTACAACTACATAAAAAAGAACAGCAGAAAATCTGCATGGCAATTAATTTTCTTCATGGGTTAGCATATGTTCTAGACTATTTACTCCGTGGCAAACGCTCGTTCTGGAGTCACAGTGGAAAAGGTTTTGTGTCCCTATTCCTCTGTGTTCTTGTTTCTCGCACAAGCTCGTAGGGTATGTGCACCAGAGCTACGGGCAGAGGGGACTGAAATAACCAGAAATGCTTGATCCTCCCTCCTACTCCTGAGAGTAGACTTTACATTGAGAGTAAAGATCTCTCAGAATAGTGGTTAATACAATGCCAGTGCTTTGTTTTCCTGTACCATAAATCTGCTATGTACGGATAGCGTAGCAAGGCTTTTCTGTTTAATGTGAGCTTGTAGAAAAGGTGAAGCAACATCCTCACGAAGCCAAACTGATTATTGATCCACCGTTGCTCATAGCAGCTGTGTTGCTGTCTATCAAAACAAATGTCAGCCATGCCAAAAGCAAAAAATCCTTTTGGAAATATTCTGAAATGCCTTCTTCAAAAACAACCCACGAACTACCCCACGCGCTGTCCGAGGTGTAATTTAGTCCGGGCCGGACGCTCGGAGTTTTTGCGCTGCTGTTGTGGAGGGAGAGAAGAGAAGGAAGGGGCCACCGAGGAGGGATTTTGAAGACAAAAATGTTGTAGCCAATTAGCTAAAATGTTACAATTGGTGCATTCTAAGCTTGATGGGCTCATTAAGCATTAAAGCTCCTTGACATTTCCCTGTTGCAGTGATAAATAGGAATGAACAGTTTGCATTTTATACTTTACTAAACTGTACGTCTTTTTGGCTTCTTCATCTGTCGTGTTTTACATGCTTAATTTTGCACCCATTTTACTAAAAAATTCAGCGTTAAAGATTCTTTTTTTCTTCTTCTAATTATCTTCCTTTGAAAAACTCCTCGTTTTGTATCGATGATGTTGTTTGGTTTTAAAGTTTAATAGTTAATGCTCATTGTTAAATTGCCAAAAGGATACAGACTAATTTAGCATGTCACTGCTGCTTGGTGAAAATGCCATCATTAGTGATCCGTGAGTTGCAGAGAAAAACAGAAAAGAAAGAAGGCCAACAGTCTTACCAACACCCGAAATTATTTTAGGCAGTCTGTTTTTATTAAAGGGGTTTTGAAGGGAACCCTCCACAGCCTTCTTTCTTTCCTTGACGCAGTTAAATACATGTAAGTATCGTCTTTAAATGGAATTACAGCTGCGTTGATTTAATAAACAGGGAAGGACAAAAAGCCGATTGTGAATGAGATAGTGTCAGCCTTTTTACAGTAACGAAATTAACCTCAGGGCTACCTGCTATTCTTTTTTTTCTCTAAAACCTCTCCACCCCTTTTTGCTGTATTCCAAGTTCTGAAAAAAAACCCACTTGGATGGATATGAGTGGCATGAACTGGAGAAAAAGACTTGATGTTTTATTGTCTTTCCTTTATTTTTCATTCGCTATTCATCACCCAGGGGTTCAGAAATCCCCTTTCAGTTTTTCAGAATCAAATGGATGAGCCCATGCTGGAGCAGCTTTGGTCCCTGATGGACTTTGGTTTGTGGAGCAGCCCGTGGCGGAGCAGGTTCGTCCCTGAAGGGACTGCATCCTGTGGAGGAGGCGTGCGGAGTGTAGGACATGAGTGAGAAACAGGGAACGGCAGAGAGAAACCCCCGCGCGCCGGCCTCCACCACCTGCGCGGCTGCGGCCTCGCTGCTGGCGCCGCGTGCAACCCTCAGCGAAAGCGAGGGGGAGGAGGGGTGGCTGGGGTCAAGGAACGAATGGGAGCCTGGCATTTTCCCGAAGCGAATGTTTGTCTTCTTCGTTTCCCAACACCCAAATCAATAATTAAATATTTATGTTAGCTGGCAGTAAATGAAGTTGAAGTTTGCCTGCAAGAGTTACTGGGGGGTAATTTCCCTGTCTTTGCTCCGACCCATGGGTTTCCTTTCTCCCCTCTTCAGTACGTCCGCCTGAGCTCTGCCTGTAAGAGAAGTTTAACTTTTGGCACCTTTTTGTGATACGTTGCGATGTTCAGTCAGTAGCTAGCTAAGTGTGTGATGCTGCAATAACCATTTTTTTCTTCTGATCTAGCACAAAATTAACTTTAAAAGTCTCTTGTTAATTATACCAAGACCACTTTATAAAGTTCCGGCAGTCCAACGGGACTTAAAATTAGGATCAGAATGGAGCCCATGAAACTCTGGCTTCCATGCTAGATAGTCTGAGGTAGTCAGCGGAACCCCTCAGAGGCTGCAGACGTGAGGATAAGTTGCTCCCATGCTTTGTTCTTCGTTCCCATGCTGAGGGCTTTGGGCTGTCTTTATGACCCCTGTATCCTGCTGGAAATGACGGACCCAGCTCGTACGAGTGCTCTCGTTGAGGTGTACGGTAGCTGCTAGGCAGCGGTCAATTCCAACGCCGACACGGGACACCGAGCAAAGCTTCCAGAGAGCTCTTGCAGGGCTACTCTCCATCCGCTTCCCAAGGCCTCAGCGCTGCTGCCGCAGCACACGCTCCTGTAGCGGGAACGACAGCAAGGCCTGCAGCCCGGATTTGTGTGGTTGTGAATGACGTGGTCCTGTTCTGACACGGAGAATTCAGTGGGAAAATGGGGGCAGGTGACTACATTAGAGAATGTACTGTTTCAGAGCTTTAAATAAGTGTAAATTGCAAGGAAGATTTTAAAAAACCAGCAGGCCACTTGTTGCATTATTTGTTTTTCCCATTTTTCCCTTTAAAATTCCGTTGGTCTACAATGACCAACTTACTTACTACTTACTTACCTACTCTTACTACTCACCACCTTTGTCCGTGATGGTTTATCACTGGGCTCTCTGCACTGTAATAGGCATATTTGACAGCACTAACATGACGTGTGAGCTTCGGAGGGTGGTTCAGTACCGCGGTCATAGCACTGACACGTTGCAACCTAAATGGGGATGGCTGGGGCTGTGAGCGACCTGGTCTGGTGGAAGGTGTCCCCACCCAGGGCAGGGGGGCTGGAACGCGATGATCTTTAAGGTCCATTCCAACCCAAACCATTCTGGGATTCTATGAAATGCATTAATTTTTCTATGTGGTATTTTTCTGATACAGATTCATATCCTTCAAAACAGCCTAGGATGAGAGCGTCTTTGTTGGAACTGCCACGCGTTGCCGTTTTGGTAGTGGATCTTAGATATGCCATTGGAGCTGATGAGACGTTGCCTTTATTTTACACAATATCCTGACCAGTCGTGCTGAGATATGAATTTGCTGCCATTGACCACAATGAATCAATATTTTATATTTCTTTACCTTGTGAGATGGCAAGCTTTCAAACAACAGTAGCCCTCCACCCAAATGAGGGAACGTGCACTAGATCCAAGTCTAGAACTAGCTGCAGTACGTATTACAGAATATACACGTACAGCCCCTGACGGCGGAAGTACAGGAGTTTCTTACTTTTTAGGTTTGCTTTGTACTGACTGAAAATATGGACAATGGAAAAAGGAGACTAATGCATATCAGAATGTGTAGTTCTTCCTAACATAAATCTCAAAGATTTTTGACGGTGCTTTTATTCATCACAAAGAAGTGTGGCATTATATAAGAGCATAATTTTTAGGTGAACCTGCCCTGTCCTGCCTTCCCCTCCCATCCCCTCCTTTCTCCTGTCTCCTCCTATCTCACCTTCTCTTCTCTGACCTTCTCTTCTTCCATCTTCTCTGCTTAGACCTTCTGTTCTATACTTTCAGCTTGTCTTCTCTAACCTTTCCTTGTTTCTGACCATCCAGCTCAGGGAAGGGAATCTCTTCTCCTAATCCTAAGTTTTGATTCTCCTTCCTCACCATCTCAAAATTCAGGTTAATGGACACTCGTGCTTCAGCCAAGAAATCTCTCTAGTAATGATAGCATGGCGAAGAGAAAGCATTTGAAGGTATTTTCTCTGCTTGCCTATTTTAAATTGGCTTTCCCTTAGTGCTGTGTTCTCATTTTTACAGTGGCTGTAGTCATCTGTCGTTTTGCTCGAGCAGTCACTCTTTAGGTCTTGATTACCCTTGCTTTGGGCAATCCCTTCTCTTTTAAATAATGTGATGAAAGCAAATCCAGCGAGGCTTACACAATGAGACCTTTAAGGTGCCGCTCAATCCTGTTTGGTCTTGCTGAGACAGAGATTGGTCTTTCCTTTCACAGAACTCATCATCGCAAACGCCGTTGTTGTTATTCCTATAAAAAGCAGCCTATGCATGCAAATAGTTATTAACTGTATCCATGCAAGGCGCTGGAGTGGCTCTTTCTGACACGGATTGATTCACCCTTAAGATAAGTGTTTGCCAGGTCCAGGGAATGAAGGCATTTCGTTGGGAAGATCACCGCAATCTTTCTGGACAAAGTGCTGTATTGATGCCTAACATTGTTTTGATTAATTGTAACAGAAATTATGACACAAGCAAAAAAATTTAAAATTTTAAGTGGGATTTAAGTTGATCAAACCCAAGATATTCAATATTTACTTTGGCAAGTCGGTTCATGTTCCTCAGCTGAATCTACGTGGATGAACCCTGTTACAGTACCGGGGTCTGCAGGCTGGATTTATAATTAATTAGTGATGGAAACCGGGAAAAACTCCACAGGTTTGACACCCAGCTCACAAAGCAAGCCAAGAGCAGCTGTGTGCCCCCCTGGGCCCACTGATTAACAAACCAACACACCTCAGAAATGCGTTGGGTATTCTGTTACATGGCTTTATAAATCATTTAAATGGGTGAAGAGGACACACTGACCTTTCACACAAGTTGGGACAGAGTCACAGCTTCTTCTAGCATTTTTTTTTGCCTTTGGGGTAGGGCTTGCGAAATCTCCAACTGCTTCACATCCAGCTCTCGGTCTGTGACGCGTCGGCCCGGCCAGCCGACGCTCGGCACTGGCTCTGCCGCGGTGGAGGGAAGGAGTGAGCGTTGCCCTTTGTGCAACTAAATCAAAGACATTGTGTCCTTTCCAGGGGCGTTTGAGAGAGGGTGCTTGATTCCTTTGTCTCTTTGGGCAACTTTGTGATCCCACTCATAATCTGGCTCTTGTGCAAGCAGTTTCTGAACATAAAATGCCCGTAGAGCTTTAATAGATTTTTCTTTACGTTCTAAAGCAGAAAGCTGGTAATTAAAATAAATAATTGCAATTCAGAATTGTATCTCTTTCTGACTCAGTTTAGGCATGTGCTTAAAATCTATTTATTGAAATGGAGTCTGAAAAGGTGATTGACATTAGGATATTCTTTTAAGTGATTAGTGAATTTTTATGCTTAGGATGATAACCTATCGGTTTTGTTTAGAAGTTCCATAGAGCTACATAAACATGATCACTGAAGATTTTTAGGTTTTCCATTGGGGTTATTGACACCAAAAAAAAAAGAAGAAAAAAATAAATTTGAAGCCAGAAGAAACAAATGAGATTGGTACAGGTAGGAAGAAAAAAAGGAAATAATTTGTTAATATGAAGGCTGCACAATCCGCATTCCTAAAATGGAAGGCCCTGTATAGGTTTCCTCCTGCAGTAACTGAAAAATCTTTTAAAATATATAAAGAAGCAACAATAAATTGCACAAGGGTTTTTGTGGGATGAGATTTTCAGACAGTGAAGCTTCCACATCAGAAACACAAAGCTAGGCTTGGTATAAATACCAAGTTTTTGTCTTAGACGAAGTTTACAAACCTGCAGAGCCGTTTCTTTGCCTTTGCTTTGAGAAGTTTGCGCGCCGTAAACGGGCACACACTTCCCACCGCAATGGCGTAACGCTGCGCTGGTGACCTTAGTTTGTGTCATCTCTGCAGTGGCCGTAGCTGTTCAACAGCCCGTTCATTGGAGAGGAAGGAAAGGTCAGCGATCTCTTATTGTTCAGCACCACCAAGGGGTTTTCTGAGACTGGCGGCCAGCGGAACGTTGCAGTGAAAGCCCTCGATAAACCTGCCAGCACGGGCTCGCAGAGATCAGCGTTTCGTTGCAAAAATAGCAAATGACTGGTGTGTTTTCTAGGTCAAGGTGGGAGAAGTTAAATAAGGATGCTGATGACTTGAGTAGGGGACGGCGGTTCCTGGGTGCAGTACTCCACCAGCTGTGAACGGACAGCGTAGGCCTCCTTTCTTTCCCGATAATAACAATGTCTAAAGACCCAAACACTGTGATGCTATCCCCAATTTTAACAAACTGCGAGTAATACTACGCTTATCTTTTTTTTTCTTTTATCTCTTAGCTATAATAACAATGGAAGACCAGGCATCAGCATGGACAGAGTTACTCTAGAATCATAGAATCATGGAATGGTTTGGATAGGAAGCGGCCTTCAAAGCCCACCCAGCCCAACCCCCCTGCCAGGAGCAGGGACATCTCCAACCAGACCAGTTGCTCAGAGCCCCATCCAACCATCTTCCTCTCTGGCAGAATTAGTTTGAAGGAGAACCTCCAGCCAGTGACAATGGTACTTAGAGGGTTTTTTATATTTCTCTCCTTCCCCTAAAATGTATTCTGTGTTTGGATACACAAGAGGAGCCTAGCTACAAGTTGTTCTCTTAAATAATTTTAGATGCCTGTCATGATTTAGAGGAAAAAAAAGTAATTTAGTAAAAGCTTTAGAACATTTGCTTGTTTTCCAAAATGTTCCTTATAACCATAGCGTATCTCAAATGAGCTGGTGGAACTGGAGGTTTTCAGGGGTGCTACTTAAGAGACTGAAGGCATCAAGAGGACGAATGACTTCTAAGGCAACAGGACAGTGTCGCCAGATCTTTAAAGGTCTGACCCTGTTCTTCAGTTTAGAAAGGCCTGAGTTGTCTGATGAAAAAGTCCTTAGGATGAACAGGGTTAAGAAGAAATAGAGCATTGAAAGACCATTTAAGGACCTATTTAAGAGGGCTAATTAGTTTCTATCCTCTAATTATTCCTCGATTTTAACTATTTCTTAGTTGTTTTACTTTTCTGAAAGTAAGAAAAATGAAGAGGTTTTGCCATGAAACAGTTCATAAAAGTAATCTTTACTGGAAATTTGTCAGCTTTAGTGCAATGCTGAGCAAATTTCTAACTGGCTTTGGGCAAAATTTGATGACAATAATTCCTTTTCAAAAAATATATTTCAAAAAAGCCTTTCTCCTATGTCCTCTTGCTCCTCCTCTGTAGAAAGAACCAGAGGAGGTTAAAATAGCATTTTGTTTACTTAGGATTGTTGTTTGAAGACTTGCATTTAGAATTTGCACTATTCACACAGAAGACGGTGTGAATGTGGCACAAGTGGCAGGACCTGATCCTTCGCGTTCCGAGCGCTTCCCTAAAGGGAGTTTCGATGCAGAGCAGGTGGCTTGGCAGATAGATCTCCACCTGGGTGAACCGTGGGACACCAAAGTAGCCTGTTACCTACTGACATACAGGAACAACAACAGGAAATTGAGATGACGTATGAAAACCTTTTTTGCTACAAATTGAGATAGCTCTTCTGCTACATAAGGTGGAGCCAAAGAAGATATTATAAATTTCTGGTCTGGCTTTGTAGTGAATGCTTCTTCATTTTCTTTGTTTTTATTATAGTTATTTTTGTCTTTTATTTCTTACATCGTTGATCAGTTTTGGATTACTGCAAAGGGAAAATATAGGCAGAAGACTTAGAATGTATTTGTGATTGCAGAAAAGGCAGATCTGCCTAATTCTGAGGTCAGCTCACATTCCTCATGAGGCAAAATCTGACAAGGTTAGGTTATGTATGCAGACTTTGGTCCTCTCTTTGGAATAAATTAAAATTAAAACTTATTTCTTTAAGTTGAATGTATTTCAAGTTTTTAAAAAAATCACATTTTATTTTTAGCCCACAGAAAATCAGAGTCTTTATCCACAAGCCCTCTTAGAGTTGTCACCAAGCTGCTAGATAACAAGCTTATATTGTTCAGGAAAATACATTACAATTTTATCTACTTGTACTGTTCAATAAAACATTAGTATCTCAGCATTTTTATTTAACAATAGGCAACCTTAGGCCAGTAATTATGCAACAATTATAATCATAAAAACTGTCCCCTGCTGCTCACCTAGAAACAAGAATATATTAAGCCCGTGCTAACCATCTAAAAGGAAAGCCACAAACTACTCTCATTTTTAATGCCCCTGCAGTGCACCATGGGAAGCTAATAATTCACCCTCTAATTAGTATCCCTTCTGCTGCTGTTGGCGCAAGGACAGACAAAGAGGTATCCGCTTCATTACAAACTCGCCTTGGTAATCTTTAAATGTCTTTCTTCTCTGCAGGTTGGATGCACGGAGTAGGGGCAAATAAAATGTGCAATTAAAATAAGGCTTGCCGGTATCGCTGGTCTGGCTGTGCGTCCCAAGTCTAATGAGTGTACTGAAAAATCCAAAAAAGCCATTTGAATGTACTTTTTCTCTTTTTGTTGTAATTCTTCCTTTTTGCCCTTCATTAGTTTCTACGTTAGCAGAAAAAAAAAAGGGATGCACCAATGGGATGAAGACGCCATAGCCTCCCAGCGTAGCCGCAGTGACGGTGGTGCGTAGAATCTGAGCGGCTGGTAAACGTGGATAACCTAGCCTGAGAACAAGTGGATGACAGTAGGCCTTAATTAGTGCTTCAGAAGCCTGAGTTTAATTGTTTCAGAGAGGGTGCATCAATGCTAATACATTCCTGTTCTAAAAACCAGAAGGACTTTGCCACTGGGCACGGTGGGTTTGAAATGGTTTCTGCGCCATTTTTAGGGCTGTAGACATGACAGTGGTGACACTACCGCTACAACGCTGCTTTCCTTTCGCTGTCTTGTTTGCATAGGCACAGCCTTTTTGTTGATTACTTTAAGTTTATTGAAGAAAATGTCACATGCCTGAGGGTATTTCCAACGTGCCGATACACAACTGGTTGTAATTATTTTAGTGAAGACAACACTAAGAGCTTGTGCGCTGGTTCGAATGTGGCCTGAATCCGTGGTGTTATTGCCATTTCATAGCTGTGTAGTGGTCTGTGTGAGGTCCGTTGGTGGCCTTATAGCAAAACTAGGGGTAATGTTGCCCCTTAAGATAATTTTGGGGTTATCCATGGAGTTTCAGAGGCCCTGTCTGCTTACCTCCGTTCATATCCAGTTCTGCCCTCTGTGAGACTCTGCCCGTGTAGTTCCTAGGAGAGTTGTGTCTGCTTAGGGGGCCTGAACATCATGTCATATTTTTATGAGTAGTCAACAGAAAAGGCCTCAGCGGTAGCACCAGCTCTGTCCCACAACAGTAAACTCTGTCTTGGTGTCACTCTCTTCCTGGGTGGCTTGTGACCCTGTCTCCACAATTGCTGAGCAAGCTGTTCTTTCATACTAGCGAACGCCGTTCCCTGCAATCCTCTTCCTCTCTGGTTTCTTGACAGCGTGCCCTGCCTTGTTTTTCAGAACGCTCTGTCTACTCCGGTCATCTTACAAGCCTCAACGAGAAAACTCAGTGGCTGCAGAACAGAACGGAGCACAGCTCTGTAACAGAAGAACACAGAAATCGAGAGGCTGACCCAGCATCCAGCAAGGCTTCCCAGTATTCTCATGAGTACTGGATCAGTTCCTAAGTTAGTTTTTAGTTTTAATTCTAATTAAAGGAGCCACAAAGGAAGGTCAGAAGTGTTGTCTGTAGAACGAAATAGGATCTTGAGCTGTTGTTCCCTCTCTCTAAAATAAAGATATTTCAGAGTTTCTTAAAGGAGAGTAAAAGGATGGAAAAAAATTATTTTGCTTCCATTCAAGTAGTGCTTCACTGTTGATCCCAATTTGTCCTAATCAGAATGTAGACAAATTAAGGAATGGAAAAAAATGCTATCTTAGGCTATGTGTACACTTGAAGAAGATGTTGATGCCATTTTTTGGCTGTCTTAGGACTCATGTTGGGAAAAAAAAGGTCCGGGGCTTGTCCTGATTTAAAATGAAAGAAGAGAAATTTACAGAAAGCTTACAAATTCTTACCAGTACTACATCTAGAGAATAAACAGAGAACTTGATCCACTACTTCCATAAAGTTAGCTTAGCACTAAATTCACCTGAAAATGTCAAAACTGGATTTGGTTGGCACTCAATCATATCGAAATTAAGCATGGTTCAAAGAGGTACGCGTGTCTTGATAAGAAAATAATTAGATATAAATTGTAACACGTTGTTTCAGTGCAGCATGAAGCCAACTTTGCACAACTAAGAATGGACGTGAAAACAAAATCTCCTGATGATATTCTCTTTAAAAACAAGCATATGCTCGTTACAGCAACATTTGCTAAAAAGCGGTGACGTGGTGGATTGAATGGATCTGGATGCAGCACTAGGACACTCCTAGAACTGACCGTTCATCTCAGTGGAAATACTTTCTGCCTCAGTCATTATTGCTTATTGATCTGACACAATGGATCGTAACGCCTCTTCTTATTATGTCATATAAATTGCTTCTCATCCAGTTATGTGGTGCACTGCATCAGGTTACATTGTTTTCCATAAAATACTATATGAAGTTTCTACTTTTTACTACTATCCATCTGATAAAAATGTGTTACCTCTTTGGGACAGGTTCTTGAAATACTTTTTTGAACACACTGGCTTCTCTGGAGGAGACCAGTGTCTGAGAGATGGAAGCATTAACTTCAACAAGCCATGCTACAGTTGCGCTAGAACTAGTCTTTTCCTCAGGAAAAAAAAAATGTTAATCTTTTGTCCCGTAGGATTTTGGCTTACATTGAGATGATAAGCCAACTATCCACAATTTTTCTTAAAGGTAAAATTCTCTTTTTGAAAAATTCTTGTTCTCTGAGATAGTTTAGTTTCTGAGTCTTCCAAGCATAGGTCAACCCAAACAACTGATTTCTTAGACAGATGAGCAGAGCAAGAAACTGGGTGGTCCAAAACAATTGTTATGGAGTCTACAGAGTTTTATGATTAAAAAAACCTGTCAAACCAACATATTCTTCACATAGAATTTCTCTAGGAGCTGCCTAGATGGTCAGTTTGCCATGTAACCCAAAGGATCTGGGGACTGTGAAAGGCTGGGACCCAAGGAAGCATAGCAGATGGGCAGCTCATCTTAAAGTCTTCATAGGAAAAATCAGGAAAACAGACAATTTTCTTTAAAATTTTTATTACACTAAGGATATATTGCCAGCAAACTTCTAGTGTTTGATACAGTTGTGTTTTTTTATAGGTGACTATTTTGTAAAGTTTCCAGCCACCCCAGTAACATTGCCTGTGGGTAACTAGGAATGGTGATGTCTGGACCAGCAGAAACTGTATGGTGGACAGACTCACACACTGTGTCCTTGGCCAGCTCCCAGGGAGGGAAACCTGCAGTTAGAGCAACTCTTTACAGGCCAGAAGGTTAAAGAATCCATATGCATAAGTTGGTTTTTGTTGTCATTCCTTTGCATAGAATCATGCCTGGCTTGCTCAAAATTATCTGTTCCCTGTGGAGTCTGTTCCTTGGTTTCACTTTCCCAGAAAGGTTTACATTCCGGAGGAGAAAAAAAAAAGCTAGACACAAGCTTCATGGTTTTATATTTTGAGCCTCCATATATCTTGAGTCTCAAATGAGAGCTTCTGACTGCTAGTCTGTTGTGGTTTAGCCCTTGTCACCACACAGTTGCTCGCTCACCCTCCCGCTCCCCAGCAGGATGGGGGAGAGAAATTGGGAAGAAAAACTTGTAAGTAAACTTGGAAGTAAACTTGGAAGTAAACTTGTGAGTTGAGATGAAGACAGTTTACTAGAATAGCAAAGGAAAACTACAATAATAACAGAATATAAGGATTTTAATATATATAAAATAAAAAATGCATGATTTCTCACCAGCTGATATCCCAATGACCAGTACAGCACATCCTGAGCAGCGATCACGGAAACGAAACCAAGCAGCAAGCAAAGGAGACATGCCTCCCCAGGCAACCCTCACTTATATATGAGCGTGACGTTCATGGCATGGAGTACCCTCTTTGGCCAGTTTGGGTCAATTATTCTGGCTGTATCCCCCCCAGCTTCCTGCAACTGCACGTTAGCGAGACCTGGAAAGCCGGACAGTGTCCTTGGTCTCATTAACAACAACTCATCAGGGTGTTTATCAACATTCTTCACACACAAAATCCAGAACACACCAGCTACTGAGAGGAAAATTAACTCCGTCCCTGCCAAAACCAGGACATAGTCTCTGAGATTCTGGCCTAAGGGGAAGTTGTGCTTCACTTGTGTTCTGCATCTCTACTTACCTTCAAAGTTTAATGCGGGGAAATGGAGCCAAACAAAGAAAAATGTCTCAAAGACAAACATCTCTGATTTTGCTTGTTTTTGTAATGAATGCTGGCAGCTTGGGGAGTTATTACAATAGTAAATATATTAGAGTTATAAATATTGATAAACAAATTTGTATAGATTCCAGATTCATAACAGTGATATTTTAATTATATTACTTTATTTATTTTTGGCTTTAATTCTCAGAAATACCACTGTTTCTGCAGAAATTAATCATGTACATCAAATTATCATTGATCATTTTTAATCTAGAGAGCGTTTTTCCTAAATATCTTTCTAAACATTGATCAAGATGAGAAACAGCTTAGAGAACATTTTAGCTCGAGACTGGAGTTCAACTTTTAATATGATTATTGGCTGCTCTGAATTTCTACTGTAAATACCATATTTTTCTTAAACACACCGCATGTTTCTGTCTGGTGAGACGTCAGATTTTTGCTGAGGAAAAGCACAAGCTTAGAATTGCTTAATGTCTAAATTGATCCTTACTTCCAGGAAATTAATTTTGTTTGTTGATGAAACATGGCAAAAGTAGAGAGTTTGCTATGAAGGGGAAATTGTATACTTGTGAGAGAATTCTCTTGCGTGCTGCACCACATTTGAAAGGCATTAAACGTGTTAAATTGTTGTTGGGAAGATAGAAGGGAACAAAGGACTCCGTATCGTCAACATTCTAGATTCTTTTCCAGAACATCTGAATTCTGCTAGGTTCAGCCGACATGCTCATTTTTGCCTCCCACGGGCTTTAGAACAGTCTTGTACCTAGTAAATCACTGTCACGCTCTGATTTTGGATGAGAGGAAGGCCCCCTTGTGTTCCAGCCGACCTCAGACGAGTCTGGGGGGCTGGGGGCGGCTGGACCAACCTCTCACGCACCGGAGCGAGGTTTTGCTCGTGTTCTCGGGAACAGAATTAAGACTCAAAACAGAGTCAAGCACCAGGTAACTTTATTTCCTGGCAACAAGTTCACAAATGCAAGAGAAAAAGAGAAAGAAAGGAAAGAGGGAAAAAAGCTTCAGTTGCAATAGCTACCGCCACGGCGCTGCGGCGTCCCGACAGTCCAGTTCACTCGGTGGGGGAACATTCCGTCCAACGTTGGTTCCATTCTGATGTTGGTTCCTTTCTGACGTTGGTTCCTTTCCGTCCTTTTATTGTTTGCCTCATTGCATGTTCATTGTCCTTCCAAGAATCACGTCACGTATTCCAAGAGCGGGTTTGCTTGGCCGCACCCCTCACCTGGTGGTGATGCGCGTGCCCAATGCCGTCTCTGGGCCCCTCTGTTTTTCTGGGCTCAGGTCTGGGTGCGTGCTGGGGGGTAAGGCTAAATTTCTCAGAATCAGCTCTGCATTCAGGTTCGCAGGACAACAGGAATTGGCTTGCAAGATCACAGGAAGACTCTTGTCCTATGGTTTCCATTGTTCGGGTGGTGGTTTGATGTTTCAACCATGTTGAGACAAACATTCGACACAGTCTCTTACAATCACTCAGTTTTCTCTCATGGTTTCAATGCAATTGGCTTCAATTTCTCATTTCTGCAGGTGAGACTAAGAGTAAACAAACAAAAAAGAAAATGGAATAGCAAATAACAAAGCAGATAAAAGATAGTATTTTTGGCATAATTCTTAAGTAGCTCTGTAAAGAGGGCAAGACTTTGCATAAATGGTCCATTATTATTCTATCTTGTATGTCTCATGTACAAAATAATTTCATTTACGGTATGTAATGTATAACAAACTCATAAGAAAATGATAGCTAAAAATGCAAGGAAATACATCCTTAAAGGAGTTTTATGATGTACAAATGTTCACATAATAATGCAGAATTGAATATTAAGTTTATCATGGTTGTCACTTTGAGCTCTTGATCTGCCACTTTGACTACTAAGTCTCTGCGGCCTCCATGATTGTGTTAAAATGGAACGGAATTTGTGTAACTGTTTCGAATCAGGATTCTCAAAGTGTTAGAGACTGATGTTTCGTGTAATGACTACTGGGCACAGGAGTGGAAGAGTCCAAACACTGGCGGTGACCATGAAGTTCTGAACAGCCGTCATAGGCAGGTGGTGACGATTTTGACACACGAGAAGGTATAGCTTTGTTAAAATGTATTTGTGTCTGCTTTTGAGCAGTTCTTGTTTGCAACTCATCTTATTAATAGTGAATCATTTAACATGCCATGCCCCTTTAGAGGACTCAATTGTAAATTACATTTCTTTTCTGAGTTGGGCTGAATATGCTGTGCATGCACAGGATCGAATGATTATTAATAGTTGTAGTCTTTCCCGGGTTGCTAGCTGCACAATAATGAAAAAAGCAGCATGGTCAAGGTACAAATCAGATTGAAACATCTCCTGCGAATTTCTAATTCTAAATTTATACAAAGCAATTAAAAAACCCTGTACTTACATATTTCTTTTAGACTGCACTAATGGTTTGGAAGTAACAAGGTAAGATAGACGCTCTGATTAGAAGAGGCCAGCAGTCCACGGATCAATAAGAACAGAATGTCCTAATACCTCCCATACCTCTGGATGATGGATTTTGTTCCACTGACTTTCAGTTTAGACGCACTCACACAAATTTATAATCGTAAGAGGAGAGATTTTTGTTCCCCAAATTCTAAAATAATATCAAATCTAATAATATGTCTACAGATACACCTGTCCTGCTCTATTTGTTGCAGTAAAATTCATGTGACTTATATCACATGAGCTGCCTGAACTTTTTGGTGAAGGTGTATCCATGTTATGTGTTTGATAGACAGGTGAGGGCTCTTCGGTCTGCAAGGGAGGAGAGGACCTCTGAGTTCCTTCCTAACTTCAGAAATGCTTGGTGGGTGAAGAAGAGTTGGAGAATTCACAGTTTTTAGACAGTGAAGAACCTTGAGCAAATTTTCCATTTCGGGAAAATGAAAATGTTTTGTTATGATAACTAAATAATTGACAAAGGCAGTTTGAAATAAAAAGGAATACACTTTATTGTTTAATTGGCTGCTGACTTTCCCGTTTTATTAGATATGATGCTATCAAGCATCATTCACTTTTGTCAAATGTTGGCTTGTGAGTTTTTTTCATGGATTGTATTTGACTTTTTATTTATCTAGTGTATTTCTGCTTTAGACAGATGAGCTTTTTTTTCTTTTAATCTGCAAAGACACTTAAGCAGCATCTTATTCTCAGCTGAAGGAAACAGGTTGAGGGGCTGGATTGCTGCGACCGGATTAAAACAGCCCATTGGCAGTGTTTGTCTTTTGGGAGTGCTGCTGGCTGCTCCTGCTATGTGGGGGAGTAATTATTCATTGATTTACTTCACGTCATGAAGTCTGCCTCCATCCCTGTTCTACAAGATGAAAAGAGAGACTTTAAAGTGGCAGTAGCCTAAGGAGTGGAAGGGGTTTCGATGCTACTGCTAAGACAAGTGGTGAAGACCTCGCGTTCTCCGTCTCAGAGACAGTGGCTCAGAGATGTACCATTTGAGCCCCTGTAAAACTTAATTGAGAACCTGATTTCCTCTATGGAGCAGAGCGGGAAGGCAAGAGATGCCCATCCCTGGACATTTGAGCTTTTTCCATAAAGAATCTGTCGTGCTATTTCTGTAGCCTCAGAGCCGTGTAGCCCACCACAGAGACCGGCCTTTAATGCCAAGGCATTTTGGCCTGCTAGGCCTCACGTTCTTTCAAATGTGCTGCTCTTCAAACCGGTCTCAGTACGTTTGCTGCTGTTGGAGAATACATCTGACAGCCTTTTTAGAGTCTTTCTGTCATTTTTCAGGTTCTTGACATGGTCTTTGACCCAGCTGCCTCGATGTGCTGCTGCTGCTCCCTTGGCTCTGTTCTTTTCTCTGTTCCCGTACAGAATTTGTAGCTGGGTTGTACAGCCTCTGTCTTATGTTATAATTTAAAACTCTGATGTGATCTTTAACAGAAACACCCCGATTGCAGGAGAGCAAAATCACAAGAACGTGCGATTACGGCAGTATTCACTTCTGCCGCCTTGGAGGTGCGTGTCCCGCAGGGGTTGCTCTTAAAGCCGGTACAAAGGGGGAGCAAGCTGTCTGCCGGCTGTCCCCGCGTCGGCTCTCACGTTAGGGCGCAGATGAAACATGTCCGTTTTCTCCCAAAGGGCCACACAGCAGGATACGTCGCACCGGCAGCTGCGGTAGGCGTTGGAAGGCTGGATGGAGCCTGTGCTCTCTCCTCGCTGTACTCACCGCTGCAAATTTGGCACCCGCAACTTTAGCAGACTCTGCGCCCTAGATATCGGGACAACATCCTGACACTCAGTGGGAATCACACGAGTAGAAAGTAGTCTTTCTTTCCTTCTTGTCTTCTTCACAAAGCGTTAGAAACAACATGGGTCTTGCTGCTCAGGAAGTTCGGTAGTTCATGAACTGAAACCTATTTTCCTGCCTGTAAGAAGCTATGAAGAGTATTATTGTAAAAGAAATCTACTGTAAAATATAGGTAGTGCTATCTGAAACTGCTGATTTCACTGTGGCCTGAAATGGCATATTATTTTTTTTTCCACTGTTCCTAATAAACAAAGATTCTTATCTGCATTTACTTGCTTTGAATTTTATGGAAGCAGCAGTTTCTCGCTACAATAAACCCAGATCAAAAAGTGTTTTCTTTTGCATTCAAATCAGCCAAATGGGCACTGCTTTCTGAACTCATTCATGCAGCTGATCTCTGATCTGCAGCATAGTTCGGAGTTTCATCTGGTAAGAGGGGTGTAACTCATTTACAGTGAATAATGCATGCATTTATAATATCTGCGAAACAGCCAGAAGCCAGAGAAATGTCCTCCAGCAAACTATGTGTGGTTAATAAAAATTACTGTCCTTTTCTGGAACTCCAGTTTGACAAGGATGCTTTAAAGGCTCCTAATCCTAATTAGATTAGATGGCTTTTACCCAAATTATTGTACTATCAGACAATACTGTACTATTGTACATGTGAATAACATATGAATTCCATGCACCATTTAAGAATCCATTAATTTTGGTCTGCTCGTCAGATACTGAACGGCACTAGTTCCTAAGATTTTCCATAGATGTCACTATAGAACACAAGCACAACTTTTTTCCATTGTAGTTACTGTTTCCTACAAGCTCTTTTCGTCTTCTTATAATCTGAAAATTATTTCTGTAACCAAAAAAAAATCTTAGAATGTATTTTTTTTTTTCAATTTGTCTGATATTCAGTTTTTCGCATTTAAGTCATGTCAGATTCTTACAGAGAAGGAATGCAGGTCATTAGCAAAGTTACTACTATTAAACAACGCAAATCTTCATCGGGTGCTGTTGTGGAAAAATATATTGAGCCCATTAGTCATGGGCACTGAGCGCTTCTAACTCCAAGGGCGATCAGTAGGAGGCAAAGGTGCTCAGCCTCTCCGGAAGGAGGGCATGTTGTATTAAAGTAGATCGTGTGTGCGCTCGTAGCTCAGCCCCATGGCCACCAGCTTGGATCCCCTTCCCTCCACGGCGTCGTAGCCCTGGATGGGTCCTTACACCAACACTGTGTTAGCAGGCTGATCAGCTCTGTGTGCCAAAAATAGGAAACAAATTTCCTCCACATGAACACTATAGTTTCTTAGCTGTATCGGGCTGTGTTTTCAAATCTAGGTGTTGAAAGGCGCGCGGATCTCACGCAGCACGCAGAGAACGGGGCCGCCCGATTTCGAGGAGCCAAAAGCAAACAGCGGTGCAGCGCTCACGCTAAGCAGGGGCCCTGCTGAGGACAGAGTCCATCAATTCAAGAGAACTGGCAATTTAATTGGCAAGGTGCTACATTTAACATTTGTAATTACCACAATGTGGAGGGAGCAGGATTATTTCAGTGTACGTTTTGTGACTTCTGGACCCGTCTACACGGACTTTCTTTGTTGACAGCTTCAGTAGGACATGTTCCATGTGGAATGCAGTTGGTTTTGGTCTAAGAGATGAATTTATGATTAAATAATTTTACTCACGCTTGTTGGCTAGACTGAAAAATTTACTTACCACAAATGCAAGAAGATAGCATTTGCCTTTGCAAAAGATATGAATGCATTGAAGTATCCCAGCTGATGACTGGAGTTGATATTATGAACAGCTATACTCAGAAGTATGTGTCTGGAGAAAAAGAAATGCTGGGTGCCAGCACGTTCCTGCTTGGATCAGATGTCTAAAAGATTTGAGCAATAGTGTATTTTCAACAGCTGAACTTGTGTTTCCTTAAGGAGATGAAAGCGAGTTTGATGTAGTACAGTGGCTACAGAATCTTAAAAATCTTTCCTACAAGTAGAGTTTGACAGTCTTGTTTTGAAAAATGTATTTTAGTAATGAATTCCTGTATTCTGCGAAGACATAGACACTTGTTTGGTTTTATGCATCTCACTGAAGTGAGAGAATTGATGTATACAGAGTTAAACTCCTTCTATCTGTATGCCATTGAAGATTTCGACATTATTTATTGTTTAGCTGTTCTGCAGTGAAACTCTCTTCTGAAAGCAAAGTGGATGAAATGCAGAAAGGTTTCTAAAGTGGAGAAAAAAACCAAACAGTCCTAAATGAGTGAGTGCTTATTGGCCGCTGAGAATTTTGTAGGAAGATTTAAAACGAAACAGTGCTGGTTATTATTATTTACTGTGCTTTAATTCCTTGATCGTAAATTAATGCGTAAGCTAAGTAGATCATTACCTCTACTTTTACATAACCATGGATAACCTATGAGGAAAAAAGTCTCACTGACTTGAGAAAGTGTGCCCGTGCAATTATCTGCTCCCTTGCCGTTTGCCACCTCTGAAATGTTTTATTTTGTCCTGGCCGTGCTCGCGCGAGCAGGGAGGTCAGAACCCTTAGCAGATTGATCCTTCTCTCCTCTGTTTTATGGCCCATATCCATTGTTAGTTTCACATTGGTGATTTTTCTATTTCTTTTTCAGTACAGCTAATTTAAATAAACAGAGTTTTGGGTTTTCATCTCTGATTATCTGCCATGTTCTCGCTCTTTAGTTGTCTTTGAGCTGTCTGCTCTTCAAATAATTTTCTTAGTTGTTACCTCCTGCATGCTATCTTACCCGTTTTCAGGTATTTTTATGACTTTTTTATTGGGTAGAAGCGTCTCATCTTAGATCATCTCTATTTTATTAATTTTGGAATGAGTATGTTTCCAGACTCTTTATCCATTTTTTCTCTTGTGGAAAGCTGTAAATTTTCCTAAGCGTCTGAATTCAGCAAGGACACCCAATTGTCATTTAACACTCTGTTATTAGCGGCTTTATTTCTGGAGAATCTACATTTATTTCCACATTTCCATGCCTACGTTTTAGTCATTTGTCTTATACTGCAGCTAGAGTAAGACAGGCACTTTAACATAAAATTACTGTTTATCCTGGCAAATGTGACTGGATTGCTCATCACTCTTACGGCAGTGTTTGATCAAACTGCCAGTCATTCTGCTTATTAGTGTCAATATTTGTTACTGATTCTTATTGTTCTCCGAGCAGCATCCGTTTCAATTCACTTGCTGATTTCCTTTGTTTCTGCACGCTGCAGGACTCTTCCGCAGCCGGGGCCGCCTTCTGGCCTGCTGTGTCTTTCACCACGGGATTCCTGCGCTAGAGTTCCCGTGAAAGCCAAGTTCTCCGACAGTCTCTGAAGAGCTGCGGATAGCGCACCTCTCCTCGATCGCATTTCGTATAGCGTTGTTTCTCCATACACGATTGCAGTGTGCTCTCAGGAACTGGTAGCAAAGTGCTTGTGCGAACAGCTATGGCCAATTCGGCGCAGTCACACGAACGTTTGTGTGGGAACCCTTCAGAGGAGCGTGGCTGTTCCCCTTTCTGCTTGGAAACTGCTGTGAGAGCGTGTACATTCCATGCATGGAGAAAACAGCAGCTTTGAGAGAGTTGTATTTAACACCGCCTTTGAAGTAGAGTGCTTCTAATAGAGTAAGTGTTAATGAACGGCAGGAGGATCATAGAAACATAGAATCTTTAGGGTTGGAAGATACCTCCAAGATCATCAAGTCCAACCATCAACCCAACACCACCATGCCTACTAAACCATGTCCTGAAGTGCCGCATCTACACGTTCTTTGAACGCCTCCAGGGATGGTGACTCCACCACTGCCCTGGGCAGCCTGCTCCAGTGCCTGGCCACTCTTTCAGTAGAAGTGTTTCCTAATACCCAACCTAAACCTCCCCTGCTGCAACTTGAGGCTGTTTCCTCTTGTCCTAAATGACAATGTGTTAGAGAAAAATCCAGATAAAATTATTTGGGAAGAATAGTTTAGTGGAGAAACTAGCACTACGCTAGAGGAGTCCATAAAATCCTGTGAAATACTGTTTCCACATGCACAGAACCACAATGAGGAGAATATAACATAGAAAGGAAGGGATACATATGTGTACTGGGTCTGTCTGGGATGGAGTTAACTTCCCTATAGCAGCCATTGTGGTGCTATATGTGTGTAAGAGTAACATAATGTTGTCACATGAATTTGTATTTTCTAGTCACCTCATCTCACAAAGAATATAAAGGAAGGAAAAGTAGTTCACAGAAATTATAGTAGACATAACCAACTGATATTTTGATGCTATAAATCAGTCAGGCATAGAAAAAAACCTTTAAGTTTTGTATTTAGTGCAGAATCACAAATGCATATTAGGCCAAGGCCCTGTTTGGGTGTCTGGTACAGAAGAGCTTTGTACACACTGGAAATTAATACATCAAATAAGAACTGTGTATGTGTGATTGTGGTTTTCTGCAAAATAACAGGTGTTGAGTGCGTGTGTTAAGGCACCTGTTTTATTTGGCTGTTATTTGTCCAGAGACGCTTATTCATGCTAAATTTAGCTAGGCCGTGGCAGAGCAGGAGGTCACTTGAGCACGTGAGTCTGTGACATATCCTTTCACTGGAGCACGGTGAATAATTTAACTCACTCAATCTCTTTTCCAGCTTGCCATTTAACTGTGAATAGATTTCAGTTTTGATTTATTTCGTTCTTCAAGTCATTCAACAAAAGGTTTATGCAAATACATGATGGCCTAAAGATAGCTCATATATTGCTCACAGCGACTACAGCTTCTGCTGCTGGTGAGGGACCGAAGTAATCGGAAAGGCTCCTCTACATTTCTGTTACCAAACCCTACAGATCTTTTCTCCACTGACTTCAGTGAGTGTGGGATGAAGCCGTGTTCTCAGCTGGCTATCCATGCTCTGAGACTGGGCGGATAGCTCATATAACGGGGTTTCTGCTGCTTGACGAGGCGGCTTGAAAATCCACGGAGAGTTCTTACAGATTATTGTGAGACCGTCCTCTCGAGAGATGTGCATTTCTTCACGGTATTTTATATTTCTGGAAAAAATTCATTGAAACAGGTGTAGACTTACAAAAATGTCTGCAAAAAGTGATGTAACAATTACACGGTACATTTGTAATTCATTAAATATATTCTTAGGATTTGCCAATTTAAAATCAGCTTTAAGAATACATATAGGAATTTATGCGTTGTATAAAAGGAAAAATCTAACCTAGAAAGAATTTTTACTAATTGCAATATCTAGCAATGAAGTCTTTCAAAACAGTTATCAACAGCATTGTTTCTAATATTTAGGAAAATACTGGTTTTACACTTAGCAGTTCAGAAGGTTTGGGTTTCATTTCCTATAGTGAGAAAGTGATTGGGATAAGAACTACAGGAGAGCCATCTGGCATGATACAATTCGCAGAACTAAAATGTTAATACACTTCTATAATATTTCCTTTAATGTCTGATTTATTTTTTTTTCCCTAGAAGATGAAAATGTACAGATCATTTTATCTAAAGTAAAATCTCGTGAGATACTTTAGGGGTCTTTTTTCAGTACTCATTATTTATAAGAGCAATGTGTTTGGATTCTGTACCATCAAATCTTAGAAATACCTAAAGGGTATTTCTGAATCTGATTTTATGATTACTAGGCCTTATTTAGTTGTTTATAAATTTAGAAAAAAATTGCTTCACTGTTTTATTTTCAGTGACTAACCGTAGAATCGCCTCTGATCATATTAGATGCTTAACCAAGTGAAAGATTCAGTAATGTGCACATTTCCTTAGTCACTTGGCAATTTTTATGGCAGTCAGTTCTTTGAATTCCCTCCTGACGTGACTGATGATAAAGCATTTGTAGATACTTCATTTCTATGCGTAAGTATCACTTGATCTGTCAATATTATTTTGGCTTGCAAAGTCTATAATAGCTTATCAACACTTTTTCTGTCTCCACCCATCGTCTCGAAGGACAGTATCTATTTTGATGGCAAGTCTTTAACCCCTGTTCCTTTCTCTGGAGGTAATCGGCTGAATTTTCAGTGGCAGGCCTAGAAGGACTGTGCTTTTTCAGCGATTAGTAGAGATTCATGTGGTTAAACCTCATTTATTGACCTCAATTTGTTCTTCTAATATCACCAAAACTTCTTTCCACCCCGCTTGTTTTCTCAGTTGTTTGCAATATGTTCCTTTTGCCTGCTAGACCTTTTGGTGGTCGTGTGAACCCATGAGAATCTCTTTCACCGGGTTTCTTTCGATGTCATATGCTTGCACTGCTGGATTTTGGATTTCCTCGGATATTTGCAGAAACAGTAATCGTAGATTTATTTTCTCCTGACTTGTCTCATTGCTTGCGTGTTCTGGGCTTCTATTTTCCTGTAACATTTAGCAGCCAACAGTTAGTTTCTCTCCAGACTGTTCTATGTAGTTTGTGCAAATAGTTGAAATGAATAACCTTATGTCTTTTGTTTTGTGAATAAGATTTTGAAATACACTAGTAGCAAAGAAAAACAGCAGGAGCTAAGCTATTTGAAGTGTCTGTAATACAAAACTTTTCTATTAAATTAACTGGACAACTGGTCCATGTATAATAACCAGCAGATGAGAGATGATTTTGTTAATTGTGTTTTACAGAGTACAGCTATTCAGTAGATGGCACTATTCCTCCTGAGTCTCTGAGCTCATAAGCCAGTTAGAAGGTGGTTCTCCACTATGACAGTGTCATCTTTTTTTTTCAGATGAGACTGAATAAAATTTTGAATATTTAAGTCTATTAAAAGTTCCCATGAGGTTATTTGCAAGAGCATGGGCAGCTTTCTGCCAAGATTCCAGTGTAAGTGATTATTAGATTTGGATAAATCTACAGTTGTGTTCCTCTATAGCTGCACAGTGGCTGCACTCCTTTTGAGTTCAAATCCTCTGAACAATGCCATGATTTACACGGTCATTCTGCATAGGCTGTTACTTAGAGAAGCAGTGCCCCTGGTCTTTACGGATCGGTCCCACCCACGTATTGCCCTCTCATAGTTCGTGCTGGGATGAACGTGCCTATGGATTGGGGCACTGATCTGGGTTATAACCAAGCCAGCAAAGAAGCAATCCACCAAAAAGCCTGGGTACTTCTCCTGATGGTGGCCAAATTCCGCATATAAACCTCTGTTCGATCCGTCAGCATATGCGTTGTGCAGGACCAGCTTCGGCAACGTTCCCGAGGCAAAGCAATTAAAACGTCGCGTTTCTCTTAGCCCTTCTGGCTGCTGATGGCCATTCATAATATTTTCTGTGAGGGCGATGGAAGAACGCACAGATTTGCCCAACCCAGAACACTGGCATTAAGTGATACTGATCTTATTTGCAAATGCATGTTTTGTTACGCTGAATGCTTTCCTCTCCTTTCAGACCACGTTTTTGGATGGCAACATTTTTGTCCTTGCAGACAAAAAATGGTTCCGTGCTAATGAAGACTTAGTAGCTTTTTAGCTCTGGTAAGAGAAAGGAACTTTCATTTGCAGTGGTGGTGGCCATGGGAGATAGCAATCGCTGTGACTTGTGGCAAATTTGTTTGCATCGGAATACATCCCCATGGGTGACTCGGAGTTAATTTTAGCTGTTGGCAGGCCCTGAAAGCTTTACACATTTTTCCTCTTTAGGGATGTCCAAGGTTTTACAGTTCCGGCTCTTCCTCTGTGAAATTGAGGCGTGTGCGTGCGACAGTCGGTTTTCATGAAGACGGATTACTGTCTGTGCAAGGTCAGAGCTGCTCAAGCCCCTGCCTTCTGGCAGCCACATCGTTCAGAAACGGCAAAAGGCTACCACCTTCCAGGCCCTTGGCCAGCTGTCTGGTCAAAAGCTTTTCTGGAGCATATTATGTCACTTGGAACACTTTTATAACGAGTATGCTGAATTAATTTGGCCAACGTTTAACTGCTAAAGGGATCTCAAGGAACAGAAATTAGTTTGAAGCTACGTTGTTGAAGAACGTGACTGAGAAAGAGATATAAAAAGCAAATTTCATAATTTTCCAGTCATGACTAACCAGAACATCTAGCAGTAAGTACAGGCCTGGAATTTGTACATGTTGAGTATCCAGTGATCATGTGAATTCGAACATGAACTATCTGAGTATCTGAATAGATACTCAGAACCTCTGAAAAGAATCTATTATCTGAAAATAAACCTTGAAGAATCCAAAGCCTTGGACATGTATCGGGACCAGATTTTCGAATACTCTCACCAGCACAGTTCCCATTGAGACACCTAAGACCAGAGCTTTAAATGACTTTGCCCCTCAGCATGCGTAGTTCTTCTGAAAATTTGTCTGCAATTGTGTAGATGTATCAGAACTTCTTTCTCTGAAGCATAAATCTCTAAACCCAAGAATGAGGGCAATCTCATAGAGCACTTCCCTCAGATTTCTTTGGGTGAGAGAAACTCTTTCTCCCATTCTGATATTCTCTCCCTCACATGGGGATGCCTGAAACTTCAGAGAAAGTTTCATGAGTACTGGACTAAATAAGATTCAAGGAGATTATGTAAGAAGACATTAATCTGTTTCCCAATAAAGTAGGGAGACTATAGACTTCCTTTTCTAGGTTCTACTCATTTTTTGTGTTGCTTTTATTGATTTCAGATACTCTTCCTTTCTCATCAGTGAGACCAGGATACATCAGTAGAAGTTCTGCTGGAAAAACATGTTGATGCATTAATCGTTAAATGTAAGTACTGCCTTTCTAAAGCTGCTAGTTGACAATGCGAATGTAATTTCTTGGAAAGTCTGGGTTTTTTAAAGAAGTTTCATTGCAATAGAGTCCACAGCTTTTAAAAGTTTTTATTTAAAACTTGAAACCAGAAAATAGCTGGCTTATCAATAACATCCTCCTTCCCATAGGAAATATCAAATAGAAGGATTAAAAAATTATTTACTTTTAAGGATGGGAGGGGGAAGTTGAGAGAAAACTTTCAACTGAAAAAACTTTCTATATTTTTTCAATTACAAAACACCTTAACTAGGAAAATGTGAAGTATCTTAAGTGGAAGAAAAGATTTAAAATCTTCATCTTTAATGGCACACTAATTAAAAAATAAATATGTGGGTATAACATTAATCTTAATTTTTTAAACCCAATATGATTTTTATATTTCCTTTATGATATTTAGCAGACAAAAGAGGTGTGACTTTATGCATTTAGACATTTCATATGGTTCTGGAATGGAAACTGGAACTCCTATGAAAGAATGCCCTAAGTGTGTAAATATAATTAGTCTGGCTATTGTGAAAGAAATCCTTCATAATCCTCGTACATACAGAGACCGAAGGATGGGACCCGTTTGTCTTTATAACTCCTGATACAGAGCTAACTTACAACGGCTGCGCTAATTTAGCTTATCTGTACAATGAGCACATATTACAAGTGCTGCTTTGTAGTTTTAATATGCTGTGATTAATTTTGGAGTTAATTTAAAGGCTTGGACACTAACTGGTTATTGTGCATGCACATGCACACACCAGACTGACAAAAAGCACACTTCCATAAAGCCCTGGGGCAAGAAAATAACACCAGGCAACCTCCTCCAACCTCTTCTACTCCTTATTTGATGATAGTAAGGGCAACGTGCACTGTAAAGGTTTAACAAAACAGAAAAATGCGTTGGTCAACACACTGGCCAAACAAGTCCGCCGCATACCTTTGGGCGCATTGGGTCAGAAACGCTAGGACATCTTCAGCTGCAGGACGTAAATAACTTCACCCATGAAGATGAAAAGCAATGGAAGGAATGCTTTATGGCAAACACGCTGCTGGAATGTCATCAAGCGTTTTCGCCGTGTATAGCTGAATACGCAAGCGCCTACCTACGTCTTGACGAGGCAGTTTGTGGGGTGGGCTGGGGAGGACAGCTTTGTGTGGTGGAGTTCAGCCAACCGCGTCTCATTTCTGCACTGCCTTGCGAAATGCCTCCGGACGGTGTTCGGCACTTGCGTGTTTAACCACGTTCTGGACAGATCTGCAACTGCCTGCCGTTTTCTTAAGGTAGTAGGTGAAATAAAGCCTTTCAAAAAAAACCCAAACCAACAACATGATTCAAAGTAGATGATATAAATTCATTGTTTTAAAGATGAGTAGTGTCACCATTTTATTTGACGGCGTTATTTGTTAGGAAGCGCTATTTTCATTGCGTATAAGTAACTGTCTGAACATTTGCATTTGTTTTTTACAGCCGGCGTAGGTTACTTCTAAAATACTGTGTCACTGACAGGTTTATAATTCTGCTGACACGGGCTGGCAGATAGACGAGCATCTCCCATGGAATATAAACATAAATTTCAGTGAATAAATAGAGCAGGGTCTGTTAGCACAGTCATCAAAACAGAAAAGCTCCATAAGAAAATAACAGAAGGCTTTTGACCCTTTAAATTATAGCTCACCAGCGCGCTGCCACAGTGAACTGAGCTCCTCAGCATCGGTGGTGCTCTGCCTCCTGGCATCTGCTTGCGTGCTAGTCGCATCAAAATTCCCACGGAAGGTCACATTGCTCCCCAAATTAAGTCGGTAAAAGACTCCCTGAATAGTCCAGGTGCTAGGCCAGAGAAAATCTTGTGTGCTCTTCTGCGAAATTCAGGGCTGCGCATGTTTAGTGAGCTGTAGGAAAAAAAAAGAAGATATATTTGAATATTTCTCTGAGTGTTTTCTGTTTAACTTTTGTGATTGTAAGATAAGCCCTGAAGAGATGAGCTAAAGCAGTTCCAGCAAACACTGAAGCAGGGAAGTGCCATATTATTCTCAATTAGGAGGCACCTTTTTAGAAGTGTTTCCCAGGCGTGGGGTCAGAACTCTGTCCCACCGACTTTGCAGGGGTAACTGGGTACTGACCACGAGATTATCTGCTGGTGTGACCCAGCAGATGAGTTTTTCCAGTGAGAAATACCATCCCACTACGTAACTTTTAGCACGTCTTTGAGCGCCACTTGCTTTTTTTTTTTTTTTAATTAAGAAAAAGATGAGCCGTATCCAGTAGTTGGGTATACTGACATCAGCAAAGTTGATCTGTACTGCTTGTGAGTTTAGCCCATCACCACTAGCATAACACTCTCCTTGCTGGTAGAAAACTTTCTTTTAAAGCCAAGATTCAGTTCAGAAGTTCAAGATAATTGTTTGTCAAGCTAAGTCATTGCACTTTGTTTACATTTGTACTTAATATATGTGTGTATGTGGGTACATGGAAAGCGTCGATCTGTAAATGCAGAATAGTCCAGACTCCAAACACGGGCATGCTGTGACTACAGCTACTTGCAAATGTTTGCATGTCAGGGTTCATTTCAAAGTCTGAGTTTGAAATCCTTACATCTTTGAGGATGTTATTACCATAGTACAGGGGTACGTGTATTTTTTTTTCTATTAGTCAGGCATTTGTACTTGGTCCATACATAGATCTTGGCCTTTAGGACTCCGAGGTCATCACCACGCCATGGCAGCTCCATTATGACACTGTGATCAGCGTTACAATCATAGGATCTTTAAGGCTGGAAAAGATCTCCAAGACCATCAAGTCCAGCTGTCAACCCAACACCACCATGCCTACTAAACCTTGTCCTGCAGTGCCACGTCTACATGTTTTTTGAACACCTCCAGGGATGGTGACTCCACCACTGCCCTGGGCAGCCTGTTCCGGTGCCTGGCCACTCTGTCAGTAAAGAAATATTTCCTGATATCCAGCCTGAACCTCCCCGGCCTCAACTTGAGGCCATTTCCTCTCGTCCTATCTCTAGTTAGGAATGTAGTTACACTACAATGTACAGGCATCCTTTCAGGCAGTTGGGATACTGCAAAGAGACCTAAGCTAACTTAGAGCTAGCTGATTGCAACGCTGAAATGAACGCACCTTCTGAATGTGGGATTCTGTCTGGGCTGTCCCGTCTGCCAGTGACCCTGCCTTCCTCCCTTGTAGCTGTGGGCCCAGCTGAGCTATCTGAATTAGAGCTCGTTAGGACACGTTCTCTGCCGTTACAAACATTTTAGAACCTGGTTTTGCTTTCCTGACTTGACTTCAACAGTCCCTTTACTGCTTGCTCCATTCCTCCCGATGGTCATTTTCATACCTGTTATTTGTATTACTCCCGCTACTGTCTTTGAACCTTCCGTGAAAGACTCATCTACGTTGTCAGAACAGCAAGGCTGGGAATTACTGTAACGGGAGACCTTTTGTGAATCAGCTAGATTCTGTTATCTACAGTAAGTGCCTTAAGGTACAGGAAAGACGTGGATTTTTTTTTCTTTCCTTATGGAAATTCAGTATAATTCTTAATGTTTGTAATGGTTCAGAGACTGGAATTATCGGCATTTTCATAATAGATTCAATAATATAGGTGAGAGCGCCTTATTTTTCCTCTAAACAGAACCAGCCTGTCATTGGGAATTTTTTAGAGTGCTGGCTCTTTGATTTCTTTATGTGGGGTTTTTTGTTTGTTTATACATTTTTCATAGGAGTTACTGTAACTTTGCCTCTTGCTGAAATTTGTCGTTGGCACTTTGGTTTTTCATTGTTGAGAGATATTTTTGAAAGGTATTACATATATATATGCAACATTTCCTACGTAAGACTATCTTAGGTAGGTAGGGAACAGTCAGTGAGAGTGTTCTTGATGAAAATCCAGTGGAGTTGGGTAATTCATAATTACTCTAATAGCTGATAACATATCTGCAAACAATTGACAGATAATAAAATAACTGATAGATAAAACTGTCTCTATCTACCAGGAGAATTGTTTTCAGTTAAAATTTTGTCCTTTAACAGCATCTCTTTTCTGCTGTTTGAGATTTTTTTCTTACCTGCATTAGCTATCACACCTTTGTTCTTGTTTATGTTCAGCATTTACTGATGCTCTCATGTAAACTTCTACTCTTCTTACCAAATCCCGGTTAATAATTGTAAATTAACCGTAGGAAAAAAATGCACTGGAGGAGGAAAGAAAAACTGTAACACCTGGCTTTCCGTCTAGGAAGAGGGTTTAGTGGTGAGTCCTGCGGTCTTCATTCAATCTTTTTGTGGAATTCTGTGTTAGTGGCAGAAAGACATTTTGGGTGGCACCTATGAGTGATTTTATCACCAGTTTCCTTTTCTCCCTTTTACTATTCTTCAAAACATAGACTTGCATCATGGGTTTGTATTTAATGCAAGATGCTTTCTTTGTCTTTTTGAAGACTAAAATTTCTTTGTTGAATGAACATCCCATTTCCAGCTAGGTGCACTGCAGGAGTCCATATGAAGATGTAATAGATGTGCGGCTTAAAATCAAATCCAACTTACCCAGAGGTTAAAGGCAACAGTGCAGAGATCAGAGGAGATAAGAGATTAACCCATTGTACTTCTTCGTAAAGCATGTAAACTCTAGGAGATAAAAACAGACAAAAAGACTTTGAGAGAACAGTATGAGGTAGCCACTAGCCTTCAAAATAGGCAAAATAATTCCAGGCCCTGTAGTTAGAATGTAGTTTTTGAACTCCCTTGTCTCATTTTTCAAGTTAACAAAATGCAACCTTCCCCTCGTCTTTCTGTGGCGTATCACTGCCTTATTTGCTTGGAAGGTTTCAAAAGCTGTTCTCGTTTTTCATTGACCGTGTATAATCCGGGCACACTATTGTTCTGCTCGAGCTTTAATCGTGCATTTTGTGTTCCTCATGTAGGCGTGTTGTGTAGACAACTTCTCTTTGAAAGGAGGAACTGTTTTCATGCCTGGCTGCCCTTACTAATTTTTAAGGCCTCGTTTTTAATTCCTGTGATACAGAGCTCAGGACTGTTGGAATTTCCCATGCATAAATATAAAAATGCGCTGCTGTTCAAAGCAGCTTCCAGATCCACAGTGGTCAAGGAGTAAACTGAACCTACGCAGTTATGCTGCATTTCAGTAATGGTATACGATAGGACATTAGGATCGTTTTATGGTTATTACACCCACAGATCTGCAGGAAGGTGAATAATGAGACATGAGATGAAAAGCAAATGCTTTCAGCAGCTATAGAAGGGTGCTTAATGCATAATCATTTTTTACTCTGGAAATGTTTGTCCCTGAATGAGATCAAATCTGTGTTGTAACACACCGTGATTTGTGAATAAATAAACCCAAATACACTCCTATTTATGAGAGCCGTGATACTCTAGAAGCTCCAAACTTAAACACGTAGAATTCTACTTACTCCTGCTGCAACTATACCTTGCCAGGTTACCGCTTTCCTTAAGCCTTTTTTCCACTCTGGAAACCCCTCTTTGTAATAGCGATATCTAATACAATTTCATCCGCAAAATATTACATACTGATTGGAAATGACTGTTGGCCTAATCCAAATACAACTCATTTCCCACTGTCTGTAGGACTTGGGTGAAGTAAACGACAAGAAGTGTAAATAAGTTGCTGTGGAAAGTAAGAACGTTCTGACACTGCAAACTTGGCTCTTTCCCGGTGGCTGATGGCTTCCTCTCAAGCGCTCACCAGCAGCGATATTCAGAGATCAGGGTGGGGATTTTATGTTGAAGTTTTTAATCCTCCCGCGATTCTTGTAAAGGCATCTCTTGACCTGATGGAAAGAAGAAATTGTTCTCCAGTCTGTTCTGGCAGGACAAATCTCTGGCTCACACCCTGATTTGTGCAGAAGCACACGTTACATCATTACTCTCCCCTGAGCCGCTGCGGTTTGTAAGGAGCAATAATTACGGTCTCACGGGAGAAAGGAACAAACCGCTGCACGTTTGTTAGTGGACTGCCTAGCACAATAGTCATAATTACCTTTAAACTCAAGTTTTTAGGTTCTAACATACCAGAAATAATGAAAAACATCTCAATGTTGATTTTTCTGTTTAGCTTTCACTACAGAATAAATGAAAAATCCTACCAAATCTACACGTTTAATTTTCCTTTCAGTGAGACAGAAATCTTTTCAGAATTTATAAGATAAATATTAATTCCCAAAATTCTGATAGATATCGAGACATACAATTTCATTTTACATTTGTGGTTTTATTGAGCTAGAGAACAAGAGACTTATTTAAGGCATGGGAGTAGGAATCTGCTCACCTGAGATTAGTTTCTGGTATGCTCTGAACTACTTGCCTGAAAAAGTTATTACCTCATCTGTAAAAGTCAATCTTAAACCACTTTTTCCTTCCTCTCTGTGAGTTGAGTTGTACATAATTGTGAATACATATGTGCAGTGCCTAGTATAACTGCTATCTGAATAAAAAAAAAAAAAAAATTAAAATAAAACCATCACCAAAGCCCAAACCCCAAACATACTAAAATTATACTATTGTAGGTGACATGGTTCTGTTGCATTTGAAATGCTTCGTGCAACCAAGGTTTCTTTTTGTTCCAGAATTTCATTTCAAAGAAAGAATAAAGAGGGCTCTGAGATTGTTGATACAGGACTTTACAACTTTGCTTTAAATTTACTTTTTTTTTCCTAGTTTACATATTAGAATGAAAAAGGTGGGGGCGGAATTGCAGGGATTTTTTTTTCTTTTTCTAGGTATACATTGGGGTGGGGAACTCAGTAATCTTTAGTTTTAATTTTGGTTTTAAGAAACAAAGCTTTCATCCTCCCCATACTTTTAACATCCAGTGAGCACTGGAGCTACTCCAGCCCCTTCGTCCCTTCCAGCGGGGCCATCTTGTAGACAACGCACGGCACCTTTCAACTCCTCTTCCGTTACTCATTGCATTGACATCAAGTTTTTCTAAAAATCTTGTATAGAATTAGCACAAGCACTGATTTGGAAATTCTCATAGAAGTCTTATTCAAAACGACAAAGTGATTTGATGTAGATTTAATTAGAAATATTTGACTCGATTCTTTTTCACTATCAATCACTTATTGAACGCTCTTAAGGCAAAGTTAAAATGTAACGGGAAGTAGCGTTGCATCAGAGTGCATGTGCAAAAGAAAACATTACTGGAAATGCTGATCTGTAACAATGACGACAAAACAATGTGGAAATACTTCAACTTAGAAAATCTTTTTATATTCTACATTCTCATTTATTTTAAAATCCATCTTATTCTGATCCCGTTCATTTACTACCGAGTGCCAAGCAGGTGGAGCAATTTTTTCTGAAAGCCGTTTGAGAGAGATCTATTCTTGCACACGCTGCAGCTCCACTGATTTACAGCTGCCGCAGCCCTGGAGACGTCTCTGCGTGTGCCTCTCTCCTGCTCCGTGCACAGGAGAAGGGTTTTCAGTGCAATCTCACTTTATGACATAACTTCTAATGAAAAAATGACACAGTGATGCACTACAGTGCCAGAGTCACTGACCTATACTCAAATATCAGATATCGCAGTTTTAGAGACATTAGGCTCTTAAAACATTTCTCACTTAATTTTTAAAAGTGATATATCCAGAGAGAATGAGACATTAAACATCTGTTTAAACAAAGACAATTTCCTTTCCTGAGTTTTCCAAACTGCCATGCCTAACCAAGAGTGCTGATAATGTATAGCTGATCTATAGTGTTTTAGATATGCAGAACATTGATTCTAGGCACCACACGTGTTTCACAGTCCCTAATTACTTGGTCCCTACAAACACGTGATCATCTAGCAAGATAAGATTGAAGCAGAATTATTAAATCCTGGGTTTTAAGATATGGACAGTGCAAGAAAGAGCAGCAGAATTCAAGAATTGCTATATGTGAAACTTGAGGTATTGTTATTTCAAATTTCTGATATAATGAGGAAAAAACTCGGCAGCGACATTTTAAGAGCAATTGGGACTAGAAAGAGGTGTGAAACCACAGGGAGGGTAAATGGCTTTGGAATCTTTGGATCCTAGGGATCTAGACTGGCTTAAATGAGGAAAAAGTATTTCTATTTATGATACAGCATGAACTCTTTAATTGTTGTAATAGCGATGAGAAAGAGAGGAGCAAGTCAGAAGGAAATATTTGATGCATCATCTGGCTGCTAACAGAATGAACAAAGATAGAAAAAAGGGAAAAAAAACAAACCTAGAGCCTTAGGTGTTTTGTTTCTAGAATGAGAAATAAGATTTGAACATATCCAAGAACATAATTTTGTGGAGTCCTGGAAAGAACCTACCAAGTGGAACTCAAGAATGGGGAAACTGGAAGAAAAAGAAAACGCTGTACTTGTGATAACGAGATCACCTATTGTACCAGCATCTTACCGCCTAAAACCAATTTGTCGTCTCCTGCTGATCCTGTCTAGTTTGTGCTGAGAGAGGTTGAAAGTAGATGGCAGCTGTGCGCAGCGTTTCGGGGTACAAGAGAGAGCGTGCGTGGTGCAGCGCACCTGGTCAAACTGCAACGTAGCGCTGGTGCGGGGCCAGAGGGGCGGAAAGCCCTGGCTTGCTTTGGTAAGAAAATATTAATTAAACAGTGTGAGAGAACGGAATAAATGATACAGTCATTGGTTCTGTAATTGGTAATAGCCTCTGTGGTGGTGGTGCTTTTGGTGTTGTGTGTTAATGGCCCTGAGGGCTTATGGCAGATGCCGCACACGTGCGCACAGAAACGCTTACACGCACGTGTACAGATGCAGACATAGCGAGAAGGGCTGGGCGTAAGCAGTTAGGAAAATCTGATGCAAGTGCGCAATATGTAAGACGTGTCACGAGGTAAGGAGTGGTATTTCTTCTTGGTGATGGCTGTGATAGCAGAAAACCTGATTAACGGAACTAAAGAGGAAAAGATAAAGACAACAGAAAGACTGAAAGAAGGAGGGAGAGTGATAGTTGCGAAAGAAAATACACTGAAAAATACTGGCAGTTGGTTTGATATAGAATATATCACTGTAGAAGAAAGTAGGAGAAAAATAGCAATTCCAGCTATACCTGTAGGTGCTAATCCTCTGTTACTGGAGACAACTTTATAGACTTCTTGCCTTGACAGGATTAAATCTAGAAGACGACAAATGAGACATTAACTCAATTTCCTCATTCCCTTCAATTTCTGCAGTCACCAGAAGTCACTTTACTGAATGCCTTCTGAGCGAGTTGATTTTTAGGGTTGTCCAGTGTAAAAAGAGAAAGTAATGGAACTACTTTTCTCAACCAGTTGAGCCTATGTTATAAAACAACTTAAAAACCTTCATACTTGGAAGCCTGCAGGGAACAACAGACGAGTTTCATTTGAAGCTAATTCTTAGCTTATTTTGGCAGCTGCCTACTCTCACCTTTATTTGTGTTGACTTTGCTGAACCAGCTCTGCCTCTGTCAGTCTCGTACGCTGGAAGGACTACATCCAGGAGAGCAGGTTGACTCAGCAAGTGTAAGACCAGCAGGCTGGCTGCAGCCCATTTCAGCAGGAGGATTTCAAAGTTTTATAATAACTTGCTCTGCACCCTGTTCGGCCAGAGAGATGGAGAGCAGAGACAGATCCAAGGGCAGGAAGGAGTAAGGATGCATGGGCAGTAGAGGGAAATGTCATAAAGTGACAAATAGAAGAGTGATGAAGAGGAGATTTAAAAAAGAAAGAAAAAAATAGTTGCTAGAAAATTCCTAGGCTATCTGCAAGAAATATAATTGATTGCTTTATTTTTTTTTCTTAGACTGTAATAGGAACTTCATCTTTACCTAAACAACACAAAGATTCGGGTGTGAATGCATCGATGCATACTCATTTTTTTTGTGGAAGTATTTGTCCTAACACTTATAAATAGGCCTTTGATCACTGGGGTTTATTGCTGCTGATATATTTTACCTGACCTAAGCGTTAGCTTATAGTGGCTTGTCTCAAGATCACGTTATTGTGATCCTTGTAATGTATCCACATCCTTGTATTCCAATTGCTCACTTAAAAAAAAAAGAAAAAAAACCCCAAACAATAACCCCCCCTCCCACCAGGACAATAAAAAAAACTTTGCAATTTTACAGTATCATCCATATTCACTATACAATATAAAATTATCCATATTGCAGAATTGGCAGAATGCCATTTCAGTTGAAAATATTATTCTTACTTATTCAGAGAATTCTAGAATAGTTTTGCTGAAGTCAGCAAAGTTACTCTACCTTTCAGGTAGTACAAGAATCCTGTTCTGTTAAGCATTTTGTTAAGGAGATTGCTAATATTTGCTAGGTTTTGCTAGTGTATATACACTGTTTAGTATAATATTGTAATTTGGTGTTTGGCACCCATCTAATCACCACTCATACATTGTTATAATTTAATTAGCTTTTGCTGTGGTGCACATTTTCATTACTCAGTAATTCCTTTAGCAAATATTTATAAAAGGTATCAGTGCAGAGAGCCCTCCGTGTGAGCTGGTTATGTGACTTATTTCACATCAGTTTGCTGTTTGTGTGTGATATTTAATGAAGTCTTAACATTTACGTGAGCGCAGTACTGGTATACATCCATTAAACTGACACTGTAACCTGCTCCCAAGTCTTCTGGAAGAAAATAAGGAGTCTTTTCATTGCTCACAAAGACTTCAGAATAGGTTCATTAAATAACCTGTATTGTAGTTTGGGAACGCTAACCAATAAAGCAAGTTGAGTCTGGCTTAAGACAAATCCAGAGGAGTTGTCACATCCAGCTTGTGAACAATGACAGCGGCTGGATAACTTGCGGAGAGTTTCACCAACTTTCTCACACTACGTTTCAAGATCAGAGAAGGATGACACAAAAAAAGCGCACCACTGAGGAAAAAGAATAATCTAATTTCACTGAAGATGAGCAAAATTAACCTTCATTTGAATACGCAAGCACATACAGCATTTGGCAACTTAAAACTGTCCTTCTGCGAGGACGCGGGCGGCAGTGATGAAATTGCCGATATTCCAACTCAAAATTTTATTCTTGAAGGCTTTCACACATGAGTAAGTGCTAAATAAGAATAATAAGCAGAGACGGAAACAAACTGCTGGTATCTGAAGGGTGTCAATGCAGTCAAGATAAAGAACTGGGAGCTCTTCAAGCGAGTCGAGGTGTGACAAAATCTGTACTGATGAATGCTGACATCCTGAATAAAATCACTACACGACTTCACGTAGGTCAAGAAACTACATTGTTTCCCTGAGCCACAATGACAGCGGGGTGACAGAGATTAATAGCTTTGTATTGACTGAGCAACTTCCAGTTCCTTATCTTTGTCAAGTCAAGGCTCTGTCCAAGAGCTGAAATTGTTATTAGACTTATAATTGCAAAGACATTTAAAGGGTTTCCCCTTAAGGGACTATGAAATCCAATAAACCTTTCATAAAACCTCAAGCATTCAAGTGCAAACCCCTTGTCTGGCAGACAGGCACGCTCACAGCCGTAACAGGGGAAACCTTGAAGCCTCATACATTGAATAATGTTTGATTTATGAAGTTGGTTTTGAATTTGTATCAGTTGTTTTATTAAAAATAGATGAAAGAATGTTTTAAATATGAGTGAGCTGTGTTCACTTCTGTCTTGATCAAGTGCTCCGTGTGTCTGAGCTGGAAGTCTTTCTTCACCTGTCACTTAGATTCATGAGAGCTCAGGAATACTGAATTTGTATTGCTAATTTAAGGCGCTTAATTCAATTTGGATGAGATTAAATCTCAATTCCTCACTGAAGTTTCAAAATAAAAGCTTTAAGATCAGGCCTGGGTTTCTTTATTATTGTTGATTTGTAAGGAAATGTTTGCAGCGTGTAAAGAGTTTTCAGTGCTGTGTGTCAGATTTACTTAATGAAACTGTTGGAATGAGAGGACGCGGTGTTTTAAAGCGGCAGATTTAATGCCTGTCTCTGTGGCTTACTCAGAGTCTGTTCCAGTACAACACTCTGTAAATTGAGAGATTGCACCGGCCCCGGGAGATAGCAGGTTTTTCTTTTGTTTAAGAAGCTTCAGCTTTTCTAGGAAATTATTGTGGCTTGTCAGCAATGCAGACGGTGCTAAATTTTCTGTTACTCTGTTTATTTACTTATCCTAGAGCTTAAAGGGCTTGAATGAACGCCAGCCGTAGCGGTGGTCACTGCAGCCGCTTTGCAGCAGAACAGATGATATCCCCTGGTGCCAAGCGGTGTAGAATCTGCCCCACAATTTCAAAGGGAAATCTCATAAAACTGTACTGCGTTGTATTTAATAACACATAAAGTCTGGTATTTTTAAAAGACAATAAGAAATGAACAGTTAACATAATTTAAAATTATCTTCTTAATAGTGACAGTCAAGTTTAACAGCCGTGATGCGTGCAGGCGCATACCTTTCCGTAAGCATTTGTTAATCCTTCCACTTCCAGCAAAACTGGAAGGCATTCCCCAGAACGAGTTACTCCGAGTTGTACGGCTCTATCCCAGTCTGTCTGCAGTCACTAGTTTTTAGATATTTCAGAATGTATTGATGTGCATTCTCTTCTTACTCCGGTAATTACCGTGCCTGCCACAGCCCGTAGCTATATGCCATGCCCTACGACCATCACGCTGACATGGAGGTTATGCCTGCTCTTCCATTTTGGGCCAGAGAAGATAGTTTGATCTTTTTGACAATAAGAAAATATTTCCATTTTAGGGACTTGTAAACTTAACTGTCAAAGCGACTGTAACATCCACGTGCATCCACTGGATTACAAGAAGGCTTATTCCTTGTTTATTGTGTTCAACTTAACTCACATCCATGTTTTAGACTAATGCAACTGTTATCAAGTTTGAACCTTATTTTCAGAATAAAGCACCTTGCTAAGATAATGCACTGTTAAATATTCCTGTGAGGATCCTGTCTAGTGTGATAGCTAGAAAGATGTTTAAAAACTAGCGGTGAGATTTTAGAATTGACTTTTCTGTCTCGTCTGGAGATTCATCCAAAGATCTGTTGAGCAACAAGGCTAGGCAGAGTAAAGAAAAACAAGAGAGAGTTTCAACTGCCATGAATTTCAGTCAATGTAAGGACTACAATAAACACAGCCATCACTAGTTAGTCTTCATGATATTGAAGAGCCATAAATTGCAGGATTGCAAAGGGTTCTGAACCGTTCAAACCGGCTGGGAGCATTTACAAATATAGTACTGGACTATTGTAGCTTGTCTTAGAGACAGACTTTCAGAAAAGACATTTTTCCTTTTTTTTTTTTTTGACAAAATTACCTTTATGCAAAATGTTCAACTAAATAAAAATAGAATGAATCAAGCCTTTATTTTCAGTCTTCAGTTTCTGAACACTTCTCTGACAGCTTTACTACTGACTGCTATGGCGATTAATGTGAGAAAAGTAAAATGCAGAAAGAGGAAGGGTTGTAACTGATACATTTCGCATTTCTGAGGAGCAAGTATTCATTAATTCCAGGCCTTTTTGACTTGACCTTTAGACAGAATGGTGAGCAGTTTTCTTAGTGCCTGAGATATTTTTTTTTTAATTTTTGAATTTGCTAAGTACTTTTTTTTCTCTAAGAGCTTTCCAGTGGTTACAGTCTAATTGAAGGGAGCAAGAGGTATTTGTCCTCTCATTATGTATATATGTTTGCAGGCACATCTGTGTAGATGCGTGTCAGTGCGTGTTGTAAAGAAACTCTATTCCAGATTCAGAATCTTGAAATCTGCTTTTAATAATGATTGTATCATTGTCTTATATGTAATGTATTAATAATGAGAGATATTTTAAGCTGAAGATATAAGCTCTTATGGCTTGATTGAACCATGAAAAATAAATTTGTGAAAATTTATTTTACTTATTTTATTACATCTATTGCTCAGAAATGGAAGATCAGTAAATTATCAACATTATTTAAAGCTTATTTTAAAAGTCTCATACATGTATGTTATCCAGAAAAGATCAATATGATCTGAACACATCAGAAAAGAAAATTTCTGGCAATTCGTTAAAATTTTGGATAAATTGTACTGCACTTAGGCATGTCGATCCTACCCGAGACGCCTGGCTCACTGTGCATGTCCAGGGAATTCTGCGTAGCCTGAGGCGTGGAGATTCACTGTGCCCGTGTGACAAAGCACACCCTTCTCCTGGGAATCCCGGAAAATAAAACAGGAGGTTTGTTCTCACACGGCTGGCTGACCAGGCCTCTGACCTAAACATAAGCGGCTTCTCCACCGGTGTGCCTTCCATCGTGGTTTACTATTGCTTGCTAAGGTAAGATTTTGCTTCGACGGGGATCTTTTCCCCCAAACAGCTCCCCAGAACAGCGGCCACTGAAATTTGTCAGAGCAAGAGGCCTGCAGCCGTAAGGAGCCATTGGGGAGGTGGGGCCTGCTCGCTCCATTGCCCTCTTCTCTCGTAACTATTTTCCCTGGCCAGAGAAAGTGGTATATTGTGAGAGCTTAAATTGGTTAGAACCATCTTCTTACCGAATACAGCATTATATGCGTATTATCAAAAGTGGATAAGCATAGGATCTTGCAGTGGTAGGAACTCTTACGCTGAGGGTAACCAGTAGTGAAAGTTCAGTGTCACGTACGACGGCCAGCACTTCAGTCGTGTTCGATGTAAGGCCGTAGTGTTTTGGTGTTTGGGAGTCCATGGAAAAAGCAATATCATTAATCCTTTTGAGTATTTCTGTAAATATTTGGTTTTTCATATTATGTTTTTTCCTCCGGTGTTTTTCATATATCAATGCCAATGCTCATTTCCAAGTGTATTGCCACCAATTAACTTGCCTTTGTTACTGTGTGTCACCAAAACCAAATTAAGCAGTAAAAATGTGACTTCGAGACAATGGTAATCAGTTACGTTCGCCACTGTCTGCTGGCAGAGGATGAGCAGTCTGGCCATCTGCTATCTTACTGAATATTTACCACTAATTTTATATCTAGCTGTATTATTTCACGTGTAGTGTTCTTATATAGTAAATAAGAACTCTCTGGATTCTTATTCATAAGGTTAATATGTACACTTTGTTCATAATTGTGTGTAAGAAGGAAACCAAGACAGAAATGAACATGTATGTTCCTATGCTGTTGCGCAGTTTGCTTACCGCAATCGTTCGCAAGTCAGGAGCCAGGGAGCTGGTGAGCTATTGATCAAATGACACCAACGAAGGGAGTGAACAGGCCCACAGAGTACAGTTCAAGTTCTTAAGTCAGTTTTTTGAAGTAAAATTTGAATCCTGAAGTAATAACTTAGTTGTGTGACAAATGGAATAAAAACTGTAAGTTGGGCGACTTAGCTCTCATCATAAAAGGCCAGTTGGCAACTGCCTTGTCGTTAATAATCTAAAGCTGGAAGACTAATTGTTTCAGGTTTTTTAAGTCTTTTTCCAAACATTAGTTTTATGTTTATAGATCTGAATAGTGATGTTTCATAGTTGTGGTTGTTTTTATTTATTTACTGGAATAAACACTTTAAATACTAGTGGCATCTTTAACAAAAGTTCTCTTAAATCCAGAAGACAAACCTCTAATTAGTCCAGACAATAAACACTTTAAATACTAGTGGCATCTTTAACAAAAGTTCTCTTAAATCCAGAAGACAAACCTCTAATTAGTCCAGACAAACCTCTAATTTAGTAAGCTAAAATTTTAGCAGCTATATTTTGTTTTACAGATGCAATGAGCATTTTAGGTAATTTCTAGGAACTGTAGTAACAAAAGTTTCAAACCACTGTACATACTTTTTGTTTTAATATCTAGAGGGGAGAATTAGTCAATACAATTTCTGTTCAGCTATGGGCTTCATGCATGCGTTCAGGAAACCCAGGTAATTTCTGACCTCTGTTATCTGTGAAAGGTAGATATTATATTTGCAGCCTTCTTAAAATCCATGTTTAAGCAGATTCAGTAGCCATACAAGATTTCATATGGTGTTTTTTCAACTTATTCTTTCTTTTCAGGGAATACAAAATAACATTAATGTGGCAAATAGATAATTGGATGTCTCCCTATCAAATATTTCCCACAGATTCTTACCAAAGCTTACAGATGGCAGCATAGTGCAGGAAGAAAAGTTTTCTAGCATGAATAAATAATTTATTGCAAAAACTTCAGGGTTAGTTCTACAATTGCACTTTGTCAGTAGTGCTAGGAATCAGTTACGGTGGTCATTTGGTCGGCATTTCATCATTTACTCCAACAGATGATTTATTGTGACTAATTTTGCTGCGACCGGCGAGACACTAAAAGCACTGATGGCAGGCAGACACTGCTAGCCTCATCCTCTCCCGTCGATGAGCTGTGGCAACCATTGCCTGCTCTCCACTGCTCGGGAAGTATCAGCACTAACCATGCAATTAGGAGTAGTCTGGTAAATTTGGATAAACGTCTAATTTTTATGAGCTTTATCTGTGGGGGTTTTTGTTCGGTGGTTTTCTTGGGTTTGGTTTTTTTTTTTTTTTAGGATTTAAAATTATCGTCACTCTAACAGTGAAAAAAACTCTAGTGGGTTAATTTGCTGTGTTCAATAAATAGCATTGGCAATTTGGTTAGTGAATGATATTCTTTTGAAATCTATCCAAGCAAGCAGTGAATGCTGAGGACCACCCAGTCCTGCGCAAGACGGTCTGTTCTCCTAGCGCTTGTTTCACATTGTTTTCTTCTTTATCCTGAGATAGATTTCAGTCAAGCTGCTGAGTGCAAATGAGCTTTGCCAAGTCATCCAGTTTTCCCCTTTAAGTTCCAGAGGGAGCTACGAAACAGCTCGACTCCATTCATAACGGTATTAATCCACCTGTACGGAACTGCAGAGGAGATGGGAAGGGCTCCAGTAGAATGAATTGCACTATAAAAGCGCAATGTGGTAAACACAGGAAAACACGACATTTCTTCAGAAAGCTTGGCTGGAATTAGAAAGAGATTAAAAGATAAAATCAGACTGTTCTTCCTTCCGATTCTTTTTTCTTTAGGATTGCACTTAAATTAAGAAGCCTTAAAGGACAGTAATTATCGAGCTAAGTAGAGTTCACATTCTGTTATAATAACATAAATGTTATGTTAATTATTCTTAATTTTGGTAGTAGAAAACTTGAAAGTTTTCAGAAAATGAACTTAGGTTCAGCAATTGCTGCAGATGTTACTTATTGCATAAACAGAAGGCTTGAAAAGAATTGTTGTTATTGATTATTAATATTGTTTTTCAGTATAACTGAAACCTCATTTAGGACTGTGTCAATAAATACTGAATAAATGTGATACGTTTAGCAGGTATCATCAGAGATGATTCCTGCCCTGAAGACTTAATAGCTCTTACGGTTAAGTGACATGCACAAATATAAATCACATAAAGGCAATGTCTTTGAAATATATCCACTACTGCACTTCAAATCCTGGATGTGGGATAAGGATACGAGTGCTTTGCTGGATCAGAGCCTTAAAATGGGGTGTGATGGGAAGTAATAAACCTTAAGAGGCGAAGGAAATGTGGGTTTGTAGCAAATACATGCAATCATGTATGTCATCTGTGCATGCCTCCATGTTCTAAATTCAAGTGAAATTGCAAAGACAGCCTTCTAATGTTAGGTATCCTTCTGAAGAAGAAAAGGAAAAAAAAAAAAACCAAGATATAAAGTGCTTTAAAAACATTTAGTGAAGAAAAACTTTTGACCTCTCTATTGATCGCTAATTTTTTTTTTTTTAATATGGAAAGTGAGAAACAATTTATTTTCAGAAACTATTGACTTCAAGGATCCTAGGTCTGGAAGGAGAATCTTTATTAGTTTATATAATCACAGTGTTGAAGATGTTTCAGCTTCTGTAGCCTTAGTTCTGTTTCTTTCTTAAAAGTAATAAACACGGTACACAGGAGTATTGCTAAAGTAGACTTCTGATAGCAACCTGGGGTGGTGGATAAAGTTACATTGCTCTGGGAAAAAAAAAACCAAAACAAAACCTGGTGTTTTTATGAGTATTGCTGTAGATGAAAATACTGGGGAGAGGGCGGGGGAAGGGAACGGTATTTGAGCTACCGTTATAAAAATATTTGAATGTGTGGCGTTATTTCTCACAGGTTGCCTAGGTAAGCAGACTATTTTAAAATATTTCGTATTTATGAGAATTTTCCTGTGAGATGCCTAAACATGCCAGATGCAGGCTATTGTGTGTGGAGAGCTTCAAGCCATGTTGCTTCCCTTCCTCCCCAGCTTCCTCTTTGCTCTGCCATGGGGCACGTTCCGTGTATCACTGTGCGTACCAACACGTTCCCACTCAGCGACAGATGAGATGGTGTCACGTGGGACATACTTTCAAAACAAAGGGGATTAGCTGATGTTTAAAAATGGCTGGGAACCATGCCTGCTGTTCTGCTGATGTCATCGCTGTTACAGTTCATGTGAGCAAAAACTTCATCTCAACTTTTTCTGCCTCTCAGCCTTGCGTATTTTAGCGGAGGTGTTTAAAGTCAAACTGGGTTCTCTACAACTCGCATGCCATCAGTGCTAGTGAGGGCGCTTCAGCCCAGAGGAAACTCATCTTCAGATAATTCCCTTGGCATTCCCACAGTCGCCCCAGTGGAACAGAAAAAGAATTAATACAAAGCCTGTTGGGGGAGGGGAAAGAGAAAATGATTATAGTCATATTCAAGCATCGCACTTCACTTCATTTTCTGCTTGGTCAGATTTTGACCCTGGACTTGCACTGAGGCAAATAACAGAGCAGGGTGTAGCCCAAATACTTTATGTAGAAACTGCTGTAACATATGCATCCTTTGGTCCCCGCCCCCCCCCAATCAGTTTAGCTTTATTTCTATTAGTCTTTAAAACTAACTTGTTGAATAATAAGGCTTACATTAGTAGCACTGTTAAAATTTATTTCATAAGGATATTATTGATAACAAGAAGTCTTGCAACTAACTGGAAAGTAGAGACTAGTGAAAGTGCACAGTATGTTTCAAATAAAGTAATTAAAGTTACATTGGTCATCTAGAATTCGTTGATCTGTTGTGGAACTGATAGTTTTTATATGAAATGATCTGTGATTATCTGGAATTCACCAGCTGCCAACTACTGTGTCGATAACTTGGCAGAATATCTCCCTCTGCTTTTTGGTCTGCAAAACAGAGGATGGTACAATTTTGCTATTTAGTATCGCTTGTGCAAGCAATATACCAAAATTCACTCATCTAAGTGAAAGGATGAGCAGTCTAAACTAAATGAGGTGTATGTAGTTGTGAGCTTCCCAAGTGCAGCTTCATTGCTTGCTGCCGTTTCAGAAAGATGACTGTGTTGTGTTCTCTTGGTAGTGCCAACTGCATCTTCCAGTCCTGTGCTGGGAAGTGTATGCTTTCAGAAAACCAGCATTCAGTTCCTAGATCAATAACCATAGCCCCAACAGGTATTGTTTGTTTCCTCTAAAGGAAAACTAGCATTTCGGCTTAGTTAATTGCCTCATTACTGGGAAATTAAGCAATATTACTGTTACTACCACAAGGCTACTTTTTTTTTCTGATATCAGAGACTAGTAATGGTAAAGAATCCTTGGGAGCTTGATGTGGAATTACGATCGGTTCTAAATGTCCTAAAAAGGCTGCAATTTTTCATGTATTCCTGCTGCCATATGTAGCCAATAATTTCCATCACAACATCTCTGTGGAAATTGAACAAAATGTCTTGATAGGAACAAAATTAACACAGGTCACACATCACTCCATATGGCAAGTCGCCGTGCCAAGACATCTCAAGGTGCTTTCTAGTAGACGGAAAGTCACTAACAAATACCTTTCTCTGTCAAGCAGTGTTTCTGTTATCTAAAGAAAGTTTGACAGCCACGTCTTCAGCCAAGATCCATCAGTGGTTTTCCATTACTTTATCACATTAGCTTAATTTGACCTAGAAGAAAATACAGATGCCTAAGCACAAGCTCAGTATCCTTCTGTACTCACCTCAAATACCTTGAGAAGGGAAAAAAACTTGGCATTGGAATGTTTAAAAATAATCATTATAGATTCTTCCTTGCTGTTCTAGTGCTTGACCTCTACAGTATTCATGTTCTCTGCCTGCCTCTGCTCATCTCCCCCTTCCTTTGCATTTCAGCTGGGAAAAAATGGCCGCATATTATTTTTTGGATTATGTATGGAAAGTTGCCTTCAACTTTAGCTACTACTGTGCCCTGAGAATAGGAGTTGCAACTTTTATCCTGGCTGATTCATATGTATCAGGCTGCAAAGTGAAGATTCTGTGATTTAGCTAGACCAATTCCGTCTCATAACACTGCTGAATAGAAAGCTCCCCACTGAACTTCTGCCTACAGGGCCAGAATTTTACCTCTTCCCAGCTATATATTTCACACACAATTGTGTATGAAAGAGCCCGGACTGAATATCTGCTTGGGTCTGGAATTATTACCACCCGTAATACTGCCTCTTGCCTGGCATTTTCTGGCTGTATTTAGAACCTGTGTTTCTGCAAATGCCTCATACATAACGCGTGATTATGACACCCGCATATCCATGTCGGTGGAAAATCAAATGTTTGGGGTTTGGATTTGGTTTCAAAATCAAAACTTGAAGACTTGAAGTACATGCCACTAAATAGTCTCTGGTTTGCTGAGATCACACATTAGATCTTAACTTGGTTTTCAGGAGGCGTCTTGATACAGGTCAACTGCTCCAGCCCCTTCTCGTGAATAATCTGTCTGCTGTGCATTCCTAACTTGGGAGTGGTGTTACTCTCTGAGTAACACACCATAAAACGGAGTTTTAAAAAGGCTTGAATGGGGTATTGACAGCAGCTGGCCTGCTGAGATTGAGCGTTTGGACGCAGTAGGGTTTTGCATTGCTCTGATCAGACTAACGACGTCCCAGCCTTTTCCAGACATGGTTTCAGTAACAACTTGGGTAAGAGCACAGGGCGTATTTCTCTTCGTTGCTGCTTGCGGGATTATCAACAGAAGAAAGGTAAACCCTTTCTGTGAATCTCCAATCTCCAGGTTTTTAATAAGCCCGAGAGTGATCTGGTCCTTATGGCCAAGTTCAAGAGCCTTTGAAGTCAAAAATAATTTTTCTGTTGCCCTTAATGAAGTTGTACTGGGCACTAACTGAATGCTTGCTCTGAGTTGGGAACTAAAGAAGTTATGTAGTTTTAGTAAATAATTTTTAATTTCACTAGCAAGTTTGAGGGGATTTTTTTGTCTAAGTGCAAATACCTTGTGTCTTTTTTAATGAATAAATGGTGGGGAAGCGTAGAGGATGTATCTTATAGCTAAGTAAACTACTCTGTACTGCTGAAAAGTTTACAAGAATTTCATGATTATGAAATACCACAGGAAACGGAGATCAGGTTTTTTGGTAGTTTTCAGCGTTATGACTGTGTTTATATAGGTGTATTTCGAATCCTGCTAGCTTTTGCAGGTAAGTGCACTGAGAGCTGTTGGAGATCAATGTTTGTGGACTGAGGAACTAGCAAAACATTGGAGATGAACATTTGAGGCACTGCAGAAAAACATATTGACCTTTCAAGTTGCTTACAGTGTGAAAGAGAAGGTTAGTTGCTATATGATCACAACTTAAGGAATCAACATTTGAAATATTTCTGTGTTCTTTGTGGGCTCTCATATAGTTGCATTGTGGTTTTCACAACGCAATAATAATTTCCTGTGTTAACCACCACCACATTCTGTGTTAGGAGATGCACAATCACTAGCAACAAACAGCCTGTATATTATTCTGTCTCCTTAAGTCTATAAGAAAACAAACACATAAAATATCCAGATGTAAAATCAGCGTTAAAGATGGAAATGGAACAAGCTCAAACACAGCATGGTAATGAAAAATATTGCATAATTTGCCATCTATATTACGTAGATGAGTCTTATCTTACTGGATAGTGACTAATTGTAGTTTTGTATTCCTTTTCTTCTATTATCCAAATGAATGCTTTGTGAAATATTTTGTGAAGTTCTCGGAGGAATTATCCTTTCCCAGCATGTACCTTTACAGTAGCACCAAGGAGCAAGGTCTCCTGTCACAAGTATTTTTATTCCTCCCCCCCGCTTTGGTCTGTTGTTCAGTAAGGAGCAGACTTGACCCTCATCCTCTTTCTACACCGTGTGTGAAGCTCCCGTGTTCCAACTTCGTAATCTCATAGTTCAGAATTAACTTCCACTATGGGCTGCATTCATTTGCAGGGGATTTGCTCACAATATTGAAAGACAGGATGATATAAATGGATTAGAACTCCTGGGTCTTGCTCCCCATCTCATTCTCATTGCGCTTTGATCTCCTCTCTGCTTCCTCCAGGAAGTTTGGTATCAGCAGGAGAAAAGATTCTACCCATTAAGCGTGAAAGACCTCTGATGTTTGATGCAAGGAGAGCATCCACCATGTTAATAGATTTGTCAGTGAGCTAAGTAAGTGCAGAGGTACCATCTTTTGTTCTGGGTTTGTGCAGTGCCTAAAAAAAAATAATAAAAAAAAATCAATACTGACATATGGCTGAAGCTCCTAGGAATTTTTTTACGTTTTACTGACTTGTGTGAGAAATTGGGCCTGTGATAATTATGTAGAAGAAGAAATATAAATGCTATTCTTGTAACACTCAAATTCCTAAGGTGCTGCCTATTTATCACCATTCTATGTGCCATTTTAACAAAGCTGAGCAAATCTTTCATGAAGGGTTGAAAACTTCTCATCTGTTGTGAGGGAGTTAAAATGCGGATCAATGTTGGTCTCCTCACAGGCTGGGACATGTTTTCTCTGCAAACAACCCCCCCCCCAAAAAAAAATCAGATGTCCTTTGTCTGCCTCTGAATGATAGCATTCCAACGACCTTATTCCGACCAGAAAGCCTAGACTTAACAGAGCCGTGCCCAAAGATCTAACAGACACTGGTACTCTTGCTGTTACTAGACTTTTCTCAGGTTTTTATTGTACATAACTTTTCAGAGTCTTGAGCCTCCTGTGTAATATAAGGTGTTAGAAGCTCAGGTTATTACCAAAGTTGCCTCAGGCAGGAGAGAAAATTGGCACAAAAAGACACACACTTACTTTCCTCCTCTTTTTTCCTGCCTTCTGGCTTTACCCTCCCCTAACGTATCACAAACTTTCCGAACTCTGGTTTCTGAAATACGTCGACTTTTATTCTTATCTTTGCCGTATTAAGTATGAGGTTTTTAAATGTGAAAAAAAAAAAAGTAACTCAAGTAACTCTGTTTCTGCACACAAATAACTGCTCCAAACCTTCTCCCTTGCGCCAGCCTCCCCAAAGTGAACAATACGACAATCTTTCCCTAAGGCACTGCTTCAGTTTTCGCTGGCAATTGAAGCATCTTCATGGACTTCGGAAACATCCAACGTGGCCTGTTCAAAGACAAATACAAAATCTCCTGCTTCATAAAACAGAAAGTCATACAATTAAAATGAGAAATTTGCTCTGTCCTTTGGGTGGCTGAGGTATTCAGACTTTCATAGAAAGCCCTGAGAAGGTGTAATTTCTTGGCACCCAAGCCTCACAAGCTCAAAAGCCGCAAATAACCATTGCTTTCCATCTGTATTCCTTTTCCAGGACAACTAACAGGGAGTTAACAGTTCTGATTTTGCTGAAATGCTCTTCTTGAGGATCTGATCGATGATGTATAGGAGGATTCATCGTCTTGCCGTTCCCCTGTCACGCAGAAGTAACTACCCGCAGCACTATTTTAACACTTCACACAACTGCGTTTTGCACCGCATCTATAGATTTCCTTGGCTTCTGAATGCCATCTCCAATTTCATTTGATATGTTGCGCTGTGGAAATGTAATGTCGCATTTTTTCTTCGCTCCTTTACTTCCTCCATGGGCTGAAGGAAAGGCAACCAGATGCAACCCAAGCTATCACGCTGTTCACGTGTTATCACCGCGGAAGAAAGACAGGGAGCTCAGCACTCGCACGTTTGCTGAAGTAGCTGTGGCGTTACGGGTGGGCAGCTGGAATTAAATTGACTAAGTGGTTTCTCCGAGCGCAGCACCTGTCATATCTTGTCTCCTTTTCATAACTTCAAAGATATGAAAGTCATAAAACCAAGCCCAGAAAGGGTCAGAAGTCACAAGCCGCTTTGATTGATGTTTTGTCATATTTTGGCTCATTACTTCACCAGAAATCTTCTCTTCTGAAATTCAGAATTTATGAACTCTCACAAAATAAACATTATTAACAACTAGACAAGAGGGTCAGAGCGAATCTAAACAGCGCGCATGAATCAAACCCTTCTGCCTCCCGGATGCACTCGGAATAAGCAGATGCGATAGAGATTATATTCCATGGATCTGTTACCTCTTCCTTTGACCTCACAGTGGCTGAACCGTTGTTAAAGGAAATAATTTTTTTTTGCTTCTGTGTACAGAAGATTCTTTTTAATGAACACCACAGGGCTTACTGATAGCTCTTAATGAGTTAGGAACAAGTGTCCTGCAGGTAAATTGTCACATATCTTTAGAAATAAACCAATCAATGAGGGTGATGTACAGAATGATAGAGTTATCTGTACTTCTCCAAAAGAGAAAACAAATATATCAATGTCCTTAATGTTTTATATAAAAGACACTTAAGGAGCTGGCAAAACCTCTGTTAGACCTGTATTTCAGATCTGAAGAATCAATAACAGTAGTTGAACTGAGATTTAGGGATTCTTACAAACAGTACCAGTAACAATATTCAAAGAAACAAAGCAACTGAAGGTTTTCAAAGGAAAAAAAAAAAAAGTCTGATTTTGTCACTGTGCTTTTTTCAAGAGGCATGTTTTAGGAGAAATAACTGCCTCTGAGTATTACTGTAAGATACTCTGTTTTATACAATAAGCTTACCAGTAGGATTTACCAATGACTTTGACTGCCTCAGTCATGTATGGCAGAAATCTGCTATTCTGCTGGAATTCAACCAAGGAAATAAAAATTGCGTATACTTTTAGCAGATGTATTTATTTCCAAATATTTAAACCAGGATCTACTACGTAGGGAATCTACTTAATTCTGTTGTATTTGGTGTAAGGAAGACACACTCCTTTTCTTTACGTATCATGCATTCACATTGTTGTTTTTATCCTGAAAGGAGCATTTATATCTTTGTACAATATTTGGACATATGTGCTGGTAAGAGATTGCTCCTGAAATACAGGAGGCGTTGGCCTGGCCTAACGCACAGGGAATGGAAAGCTTTCCCCCAAGGATGGCCGGGTTGGTGTCCTCTCTCAGGGGAAAGCTTTCTGCACGCGGACACCTCTTCTGTCTGCTGGCCTTTCAATGTGAAACTTCTGAGAGTTTCTGAGAATTCTCTTTTCAGAAATTGGTGATGTGTTGCTCATCTATTTGATAGGATTTATTTTTTTTTAAACTTTTAATCTAGGCCCCTACTCCGTATGAGTCAAACATCTCTAGGAGAAGAATATACAGCTGAGCTAACTCCAACGTGCTTTCAACATAATTCTGTGTATTCTGTGCATGATCCTTAATACGTGAACTCGCTTGCTACTTAGCTTTCATACATGCAAAATGGAAAACCAAATTGTACCTTTCTTTAATATTTTCTTTTTTCACATACAAATGTAATTTTGCTTAATCACATAATATATCTGAAAGGAGAAACCAGTTTTAAGGACAGAAAATCAGGATTATATATTCCATGTGTAAGTGTAATGTGTTATAGACTCCCCGTGTGAAGCAGATAGTTGTTTGTGCTAAATTCGGATTGGTGGTGGTACAAATCTGGACAGTAAGGCCAGTAGTTTATCATCATGGCTGTAGAATATTTCAAAACCCCTTTTCCAAAACCCTTCCTCTTACTCCCATTTTAAACAACAGCAAAAATACTCCAGTTTCGGCAATGGAAGAGCAGGCTTCCGTGTACGGCCAAGACCTGCATTTATTTATGCAAAACTAAGGATTGGCATTAAATATTTATGTATCTCATTTATCTGAAACTGCCGCCCTGTAAAGAACAGAGTGCTTTTGGGTTGTTATTAACTGGTCAGGTTTTTCTGGCCTGGGTTCAGTTCTCAGATTACTGTGCTTGAAATTGTCACCTTGTATGAGATGTTCCAAGAAAATGCCAACGCTATGTGGAAGTGTAAGTGAAGAGCACATGCTTGTCCTCTTCAGTGACCTCAGAACATCCTTTAGATACTTCTACTTTTGTTGTCCTCACTAGTTCAGTTCAAGAGTTTAGTTCTCATCGAAGATCATCACCATTTAGGTGTATTTAGGAACTTTCTTATCGTTCAGATACTCATTCAGTACATTTCTGTGGTGATGGATTTCTGCTTCTGCATAAGTCCTTGCTTGTCTGCTGTAAATATGATGTTCTTCTGCCTACCTTGCCTACTGTGCTGCCTGGAGAGGAGAAACATGGAACATGTTGTTATTTAAGGAAAAAGTACGTCCAGCATGCTGCATGAGAAAGCCCTTCAGTTCATAGCAGTAGGGACTAGAGACACAGACTGCTCCTAATGGCAGATTTGGTTATGAATTTTTAGATAATAATTTTGAATGCTACTTGTAATTCTGTTTTCCGTATTCTGCTTCTCTGTGGAACAGGCTTTGCATTTTTGGAAGGTTTTGCTGCTTTGGTTTTAGTTTTGTTGGGTTGCAGAATGTACCGTTATGTTTTATTTATCTATCATAATTTTTAATCTATGGGTATCTTTGTTGTACTTCCATTTTAAAATGATCTCGCACCATGGAAGCATTCAAACATTTGAAATACAAGCAGTAAAATACAAAATTCATGAATGCAATTACAAAAGTTGGTGGTCTGAAGAAGTCAGAGGTATTGAAACATACTTGCTTGTTTTCTTTCACAACAAATGAATGGGTTATTTTACAATCGCACAACAGTATAATCTTTCTTGTGTCTAGTAGTTCATTTTTTAGTTGGGTCTGCTTTGAGTATTTTTCCATTTCTACCTTATTTACCCACGTAATTTTTCTGAAGCCTGTAGAACATTATGTGTTCAATTTAGAACAGAAGTTGACCCCTTGTCTATAATTCAAGATAACCTCTCTGTTATTTTTTGTAAAGTTTACAGCATATTTACAGCCTGATCTTGAAGATACCTGTTCAAATGAGAAGTATAATTGTGTTAGCATCCATCCATCCAGTATTACCATTTGCAAAAGCTGATTTCACTTCTGGGAATAAAAATTTACAAAATCAAATTTGGCTTGAAAACAAAAAAAAAATTGCAGAGACAAGAGTAGCACATTGATTAAACTGGGATTGGGGCAAGACATGAGATACAAGGCTTGCCTAATGTTTATATTTAAGTTGTAAAATCAGAACTAGTGATGCACAATCATAGAATCATAGAATCACAGAAGGGTTTGGGTGGGAAAGGACCTTCAAAGCCCACCCAGTCCAACCCCCCTGCCAGGAGCAGGGACATCTCCAACCGGATCAGGTTGCTCGGAGCCCCGGCCAACCTGGCCTGGAAGGTTTCCTTGAATATTGTCGTTATTTATAATATGCAGAAGCTCTGCATTCCACCTGGAATTTTTTTTCTAGGCTGTTTATTTAGGATATGAAGATAACCTGATTATTAGTGGAGCCTGAAGTGCTCATTAGAAGGTTATTTTGAAACTCCTAGAAAAGAATAAACAGTACTTTGACTAGCTGTAGACATGAAGAATACAGCAAAATAATCTATTTCTTGTAAGTCTGTAACTTAGACTCATGAGCATTGAGAATGCACTCCTTTTTTAACTTTTCAGTTTGTTTTCAAAGATGACCTAAGTAAGATTTTATTTTTGTCTTATTTGCTTTTCTTATCTCTAATGATTCTGAGTTGTAACTATTTGAATTGTAGCTGGTGTTTCTGTTTCAAATATGCCACATCACATCAAGGAACTCTTGATTTATTTCCAGACCTCTTGCAGATTGGCTTGCCAAGCAAACAATTTTCTTAGAATTATTTAGATTATTTTTGGCATTTTATATTGAGTGAGAGCAGTGCAATAGATCACATTTTTGATTAACATTTCTAAATGTGCGCATATTCTACTGTATGCCTCTACACCCAGAATCAATATTTGGTTAAGCTCGTTACGCTGACTGCCAGGCGGGTTATTGCTTCTGCCCTCAAGTGACTGTCCACCCGTATATTCCCAGCCATTCACAAACACCGCCCGATTTGGGCTTCACACCGCCTTGAGACTGAGCCGTGGGTTTCTAGATTGTGCTTCCTTCCCTGAAGTGAGTGGTGAGCAGGTTATTTTACTATCCAAACAGTATTTTATAATTGAGACACATATGGCACGTGTAAGAGGTTAGAGGTTTGTTTTCTTAAAATATACTTGGAAAAATCAAGTCCTTATTAACAGCTCTGACAAGCAGAAGTATAAAATAGAAATACTTGAAATCTCTCAGCGGAATTTCTTTTCCTAAATCACCATATTGGAGTGAAACAAGAACATTTATTAAGAAAGTTTAAAAGCTATTTGAAATAATCCATACACTAGATTGCAAAGTAAATATAATTTCCATTAATCTTGCTACTGTTTACTGAGTCCTCAGCGGGGAAGTAGTGAAATATGAAAATCAGATTAAAAAAAAAAATCGACTGGCAAACAGAACAATTGTTTTTTCTCTTGGAAAGGGCAGATCTGACAATAAGGTTATTTACATACACCAGAACAAAATCAATGAAGTAATTTTACTTTCCGTTTGGCTCCTCGCTCTGTGCAGGTGTAATAAGTCACCTTGACTGGCTGAGCAAGGAGTGATCCCGGAGGCCATGGGTCTTTCCCGTTATTTCCCAAGCTGTACGTGTAGACCAGAGTCTCTTTCTACATTAATTTTCTGCAGTGCTTTGTAGTTTTATGCTGAATAGTTAGTTAAAAAAAAATAATCATACTTTTGAGATGCCCTTTTGCACACCAGTTTCTGCATTTCTTTCTGTTGGACTCAGCCCTGACATGGGCACCTCACCTTCTGATCACTGGTAAACCTGGCCAGGGGTGCCGACAAGCAGAGGCTGTGGCTCAGGCCTTCCACGTGCGTTTAGAATCATCGAAGTGCTCTTACAGCTAACGAAAAGGAGACTGCCTCTTATTCAGGTGTCCCAGCACGGTCCAGTAAATAAGCAAGTGGGAGGTCGGATCTCCTTCAGCAAGACTCGCCTTGGATAATCAGCGAGGTTTGTAAGTCATTAGGTTGCTTATTGGCAAAAGAGTGTTCTTCAATCTTACCTTGGATTTTGAAAATAATTTATGCATAAGTAAGTGTTCTTCTGATCTTGCCATCCTCAGATAAAACCAAGAAAAGTCGATTAAATGACTGCCTAACAGTCTGATGGACCCTTGCTTTTCCTTTAATTGTAGAGCTCTAGGATAATATTTCCTCTTCTGCTGTCTTCTACGAATAATTGTATAGTTTTCATTTGTAATGGACATCTTGCAGGCATCAAACAGCTTTTGAAACCGACCTGTGGAGCCGGAACCGTGCATGTGTTTAATAGAGACACCTTGCCATTTTGTTGCGCATTTCACATTTGTGAAAAAAATAGTTGTGGCGAAAGGATGTGGCAAAGGATGCTGAGTTAGTATTTATCCTCAGTTCTTGGAATTCAGAAGCAAATCCGCTAAATCAAAACTTAGCAAACGCCCAGCATGGAATAAACGTTGCCTTTAGAAAACCACCTGGAGAAGGATTGTACAAAACCAGTACCTGCCTGAGAGGAAGCGCAGGTTGTGTTTTAACTCTGACGTGCTACCTGAATCGCAGTTGTCACCCTCTTTGAGTCCATCTGATCTGCCTCAGGACACTCTGTGAAGTCCAGGCTCCTGATAAAATCCATTTCCCTCCTCAGGTCAGACATCCAAATCACAGAAGCTATGATTATTTTTAACTCTTCTCACCCTGCGAAATCATAGTTTTTGCACTTACACTGCCACTAGTATCAGCGGAAGAAAGGCTTCTTGCCGAACTGCAGTGGAAAGTGGTTCTTTCGGAATAAAAATGAAGCACATCTTTTGTGTTGGATTCCAGGGTTTTTGTGAACGATCTCGCATATTAAGTCATTCTGGTTTTATTATTTTTTAAAGAAATGTTCCTTCCCCATTTGCAGCTTTGTTATTTTGCCAAGTATAAAGCAGGAAGAGAAGGAAGTTCCAAAGGAGAGAACTTTCATTGAAAACAAATACGTGCAACAACGACGAAATAAGTACAGAATATTAGTTGACCTAAATTTCACTTTGCATAAATGTTCTTTTCTAAACTCTGTGAAAGTTGTTCCTTAATGCACGAGAGTACAGCACTCTATCAGTCAGCTTTGTAGGAAATGGCCAACCTAGGACCCAAACCAAATCATGACCGAAAGGCAAACCATGTCAAAATATTGTTTTCCTCAATCCCAGGTAAGTTTGTGAAAAACAGTTTTTGACGTATTTCCATTAGCCAATTGCGCCAAATTGAACATTTACACAATTGTGAACTTCTACGTAGAGAAACTGTTTTTAGATGCATCATTCATTTTTTTTTTAATCTAGCTGGAGATAGAGATGTAAGAAATGGGCAGTATTCACATCTACGGCAGCGTAAGACAACTTCTTACTGTTTTTAAAGCACGTTCACATAAAATGGAAAGCAGGCTGAAGGGATAGATGCTGAACCTGTTTTTTCTTAGTGTTTACAGGAAGCAATTGGAGAGAAATTATATTCTGTGGGGAGGTAAATTATATGCAATAGATCAGTGCTCTGCTATCGTTCTTCGGGCAGGAGAACTTGTTCAGCTGTCTGTGTGATGCTGAATGAGATCACGCAGGTTTCCCATCTCTGTTCGTCCTGCGCCAACTCACTACGGGTAGCAGCTGTTTCCAAGAGCCGTTCCCATTAGGGCAGATCAAGGCTGCGATGAAGTCACTGGAAATAAAAGGCTTCTCTTCTCCAATGGGTATGCTGTGTACGCTACAGAATGCTTCAGTATCTTAACAGCACACAGTGTATGTTTTGTGATGTGCCCAGTTCCTATGTGTCAGTGTGAAAGAGCAGAGTTTGGTCCTCTTTTTTAAAAAAAAAAAAAAAAAAAGAATCTCACTTCCATAAGATGGTTTTGAAAAGACATGGGTTTGGTTTTTTTTGGTGGAAGGAGGTAGGTTAATCGGTTTTAGTGACTGTTGCAAACCAGAGCCCTAGTACACTACTCTTCTTTTGCTACGGGAACCATACCTACATCTTTTTACCCAGGCAGAATTCTTCCTTTGCATCAGATGTAACTGTTCCCATCTTGTGCACTTCTCGGCGCACTGCTTGCAACTTATGTCAGGACTTCTTCTGTACTGTTCATTTCAATTTCAACTGGGGCTTGAAGCTTCACCTCTTGCACAGAAGTTGTTCAAGTGCAGCAAGCAAAGAAGCTAAGCCCTCGCACAGTACCGCTGTTTTGTGAAGAATCTAAATTTGCATCTAGCCCAGCCTCTGTAATGGACTGGACACAAAATCCTGGTCCTGAAAGGTAAACTTATTCCTGAATTTTGAGTCTAAATGTGGATCTTAGGTTTGTTGGGGATTTGTCCCAGGCTTCTGGCTAGCAGGACAGACAATAACAGGCTTTTATTTGCAGTGGTGACGATCTTTTTTACGTCAGATGCAGAAGATAGATTTGTTTCCTCTCTCCTGTCTCCCTACGGTGATCTTTTTAACTTGGTATGTGTCTAAAGGGACAATTAAATTAATTCAAAGCTAATTGATCTTACTCAGGTTTTTCAAAAAGTGAGCACTGTCAATATAATCTGAAAATAAAGTCACATTTTTACAAGTGACGTGCATGGGTTTTGAATAGTCCCTCCCAGGCATGTGTACTTTGAGTAGTGATCTAAATCTTTCAGTCACCGAGTAAAGGATGAGTAAGATAGACTGCTGCCTTTGCAACAATCTGCGCCTGTGTCAACTGGTTGTGAGAGAAATTCAGCAATGTCTCTTACAATACACTAAAGCTTGATCCTAAAAATAATGAAAAGGTGGCATCATCATTCCTGCCACAGCTGTTTGAAGTCTTGCTCTAAAATATTGCAAATTGCTAGAATTTTTAAATGGCACAAAGTAAAATGTCCTGTATTTCTGAATTACCTGTTGACATTAAAAATTACAGAGTTTCCCTCTACTTGTGGATGCCAGGAAAAAATCAGTATCATGTGGGATACTGACGAGCTGGGAAAACAATGCAAAGTAGTGTCTTTGTGTCTTTACAAACACATGGCAGAGAAAGATTTTATTTTTTTTTAATTCAGTCATGTGAAACTGGTAAAATTACATTGGACACTCACTAAATGGAAGGATGTGTTAGAAAACATGTACGTGTTTATATATTCACTTCCACTTGTATACTCACAGGATATGCACTGAACTGCAATTACGGAAGTTTAGGTTTTTGCTTTAAATATTTCCCGTTCTCCAAAGGGAATCTGGGTTTAATAGCTTTTCCCAATGGAGACCTCTGGATGTTTAAGTACAGCTGAAGTTCTGTTCTGAGAACTGAAATAGTGCTTTGATCCCATGGCTGAGATTTTCAAAGGGACAAATCCTCACGCCCGGTGCATTTGTGTCCCTCAGCCTATGCGCCGTTTACTCTGGGCACTACTGAGCTAGTTTGTGAGTACGCACCTGTTTCCTCGGCGTGTCCACAGAACCGGTCTCACTTGTCCGCGTCCGTTCAAAGAAAATCCAACAGAAGAGGAGGAGGAGGAGGAAGAGGGGATAAATATTAGGGCTAGTCATGTTTTTTTGTAAACTACTGGCCATCCTTACCTAGGGACGCAGTCAGTAACAAGGGGGATGCGGTCATAATGACTTTTTAAAGTTACCAGGAGTTGATAACTTTAAGTTATCAATGGTTCCTGATGCCTTGCATGGCTTCAGCCTTTTTTTTGGCCTTGTGAATCAGATGGAGTTGCCAACACCATTCTTCTGTGTCGGACACTTTACTTATTCTGCAGTCTAAAACCTGTTTGCTGACATTATTTAAGAATCAGTATTACTTTGATATATATATACTGGATTTATTGAGAGGACGCACAAGTGCACGTTGCCTTATCTGCTTGATCTGCTGCCTCCGTTTTCTTAAAAATTGTTGAAAACTTGGAATGAAAACTTTTCCTATTCTTAAACCTACTGCTTGTTATTAAATAAAATCTATTTATTTCTGAATGGTTTCTCAAGACTGTAGAATACATGTGGTGATCGACAAAGGAATAAAAATATTCCATTTAGGATGTTATATATAGCAAACTAAGTAGAGAAAATAAGAAAGAAATGCTTGACCTGTTCCAAAACCTTCAGAAGAGAATCTCTCACTGAAGGTGATGTACTTTCTGTGGGAAATGAGGAAGCTCAAGTTATGCAAAGGCATTTCTGATTTTAGTTCCTTCTGTTCCGGGCTATCAAATATGTGACACAGGAAGTTTGGCATTTGGGGGGTTTTCTTAGATGATGCTGGTGATTTGAAGTGAATTTTGTAAGTGCTCAGAACTTCTACATCGGAAATTGGATGCTTGGTGTCTCAAATAAAGCAGCAGCTCTGTTCTGTCTTCTGTGGGTACTATGCTGTCTGGCAAAAGGGTGTAAGGAAGATAAATCATGCAGTGATTCTGGGATGCTCGGATACTGACTGTCTCATTATGGTTAATGAGAGCAGGAGATAACAATGTAAGAATAAGACTTTTAGCTTAACTGATTATTTTCTCAGTAATCAGTTTTTTCAGTAGTTACTAAGAGAATAGCTGTCCTACTGAACCAACGTGGATTTCAAGAGGAACCTACTGCACTACTAGTTGTTCCTTTGTATGGCAAGCGTTACAACTCCTTTTTTAAAATTGTCTTTATCTATGACATTGAACAGCAATCAAATAATAAAACAGCACTGACATTTCTCACCTAGATGGTAAGCACGGTAAGTCCTGTTTTACAAAGATGGAAACCGAAGCAGATGCACAAGAAGCTAAGAAGTGCCAGATAGAGGAGAGCGGTATCTTTCATCAACCTGCTGGAACAAATTTTCTTTGAATTCCAGCTCCAAGACCTGGCTGACTGGGACCTGAGCAGCCTGAATCTCCCGTTGTAGGGAGATTCCATTAAACAGGGTGCGTTAGGATCACGGCGAGCAGAGGCTAGTCTGTTGTGGGACAGATCACGTAGAGCACGTGCAACAGAAGTGAACGACTATTAAAAAGTGATTCCACATTGAAGCCTGACCTTTGAAGGCCATCTATCGTGATGAAGCTAGTAACAGAAATTAATGTCTTCTTAAAGAGGATTTTTTGCCCCCCAAGCCAGAATTATGTGGGGAAACTTTGGCTAGCAGGCAAGGTTGTGTGCTGTATTGTTTTTGTGGTGGTTTTGTTTTGTAAGAGGTTTTTGTTGCTCAGTTTTTTGGTTTGGTTTTGTTTTCATACAAATCCCCAATGGCCTCTGAACTTGCAAACATTTAATTTTCTACGTTGCCTCTTTTTTTTTTTTTTAGGGTTCAGTTTCAGTGCCTGAAAAATGGCAAGCTTGTAAGCACTAAATAAAATATGTGGGCACATATTCATCAGAGAAAAAGAGACAAACAGGTTGTTTAACAGGTTCTTTTTATGCTAATTACTTAAACCAGTGCCTACATAACCCTGAAATATTGGCCAAATCAAAAAATTGTTTTAGAATTCAAGCTCAACTGAATTTCAAGCCTATTTCTTAATGTGAAGCATTTCTTCGTGGGAATCAAGCGCGTTATATGCGTATAGATGTAAAAGGGGCTGTGCTGAATAAACCTCAGATTTCCGTAGGTGCTGAAATATTGTGATTTACTTACTGGGTTCTGCCCTGTCCATCCATGCAGTGGTCTGTATTTCCACAGAACACAACAGCAGCAGAATTTAAAAGTATACTTTCTGTGAGGTGTAAAACACGTGGCTGACACATAATTATTCTTGCTAATGTTAACGTAAGTTTTGTAAATGGACTGAGGACAAGATCAACTCTGCTATAAAGTTTATTATAAAATTACAGAAGGTTCTTGGTGATGTAACTGTCCTTTTTTTCCTCAAGAACAAGTAAACATTTCTGGAATAATCAGAAAATGTTAGCTCTGATTTTTTTTTAAGTTAGTTCCCTAAAAAAAGGCATCCTTGTGACCTGACCTTTGGCATGTACCTCCTTAGCATTTGAACTTGTTGACCAATTTTAAACAAATCTGGCACAGGTTAGAAGTCTCAGAGATCAGGTACCTTCACGTTTCATGAAAATGAGTGTTAGATACTGGAGAGAAAGAACCGTCCTCATATCCTTACTCAGAGAAGACAACAAAACTAATCTTTTATTGGACACCAGAGACTCCACGTAGATGCACCCTGAAGACACAAATATCAGCTAAGATATTGGACTTGGATACTTCTGAGGCTCAGAAAACAATCAGATGTGGTTTGGGGATGGCTTTTTCCCTCCAGTCGAAAAGAGGATCCACATACTTTGAATGGGAATAACTTCAGATATTAAAAAAAAAAAACCCAACCAATTAGACCTTTGATGAAAGCACTCAGGTCTAATTTATAACAACTTGAACAAACATGAAATGGCTCTAAAAATAGTAGGGCACTGAGAAAACCGGAAAGCAAGCATACAGAAAATACAGATTTACATAGTTCAAAACACTGAATGAGTAAATATGGGGATTTGCCTCTATTTCTGTTGCCACTTCATCGCCTAGAGAAAAAAGGGGGGAGGACTTTCCATATAGTTTGGGGTTTAAGGAATACAAAGTGTGTGATTTTTCATCCCTGAGTTACCATAGTATCTGGTTTCCCTGGTTACCAGTGACCAAGGAAGGGACACTGTGGAAGCTGGAGGCTTGGGTTTTGGTTGTTGGGTGTGGTGGGTTTTTGGTTTGTTTGTTTGGGGTTTTTTTAGGAGAAAAAAGAGAGAGAGGAGTCAGAGAAAATTTGAGAAATGTGAGAATAGTGCTGGAGGGTAACAGCTGGGAACACACTTTGTCTGAAATGGAATTTATAGATTTCTCTTCAGTGCAAGGAGCTAAAGCAGTTGAAAAAAAAGGCTGCTGGTGAGGAACAAAAAATTCTGGTAAAAACCCAAGGAAAATAGGAGCTGTAAAGCTGTTTTCCTCAGAGATTGGAAAAAAGAAATCAGTTGTGTCAACACAGGTGATACAGGGTGTGATTTGACCAGATTTTCCCTTCCTTCACTGCGGTAGCACTTAGTGTCTGTGGTCCTGAGCTGGTCCTGTCTGTGCTGGGGACTGTGCAAACAGAGAACCAATTTACCTCTCTCGTAAAGAGCATCTTGTCCTGTTTCTTGCTAATGCAGAGGATTTCTCCGGTAATCTTTGGTAATTCTTTTGGCTGGGACTGCTGAGTGGTTCCCAGAAGGGAAATTTAAGGAAATCCTTTTCACCTTCCCTTATGACCCGCTGTAGAACTGTAAATAGAAAAATAAATATGGCAGATTACAACCAGGAGGGTTTTCAATGAGATTTTTTTTTATTTTAATCAGAGCATTATTGAGTTCCCCTTTTGCTTTCGAACTTACCTATTTCATGTCCAGGAAGCCCTTTGAAATATTCAGCGCTGTAACAGACACCCAATACAACAAACATTCTGGTTTGATATTTAGCAGAAAGCAAAGGCAGGCAGGAATTCCTTTCATCCTTCAGACTCGTTGACACTTTAATCAGAGCTCAGATTTACAGGGAGAAGTTATTCAGGCTTGGAGAATTTTTGACACCTGAACATTAGTGAAATATTTTTTGGACATTTTAATATTCTTATCCCACAAAGACCTGCTCCTGCCAGGGAAGATCTAGCAGCCAGTTCCCACAAATGCAAGAATGACTCTGCTGCATTAGTTCCAGTGTCAGAGGCAGCTTAAATGGAAACATATTTCTGATTTTCCCTTGTGTTTGAACCAAGACACACATGTTTGTTCGATTCCGTCCTTTCTATGGCAAATTACAGATACTTGACTGGACTAGCTTCTCCCTATCCTTAAATCAAGACTATAGAAAGGCTTAAATGCAAGAATACTAAACTTTATTGTGTGTAAACTCTTGTTCATGGCTGAGTTTGTAAATCAGTCTTTAATATGCTCTTCTAGTTCTTCTCATGCAGGCCAGATGGTAAGAAGCAGGTGATTTTGCCAGCCAGAGAACTTTAAACGTGATTGCCATGTCATTAGTAAATGCATCATTTTGCTATATTTCATTGCTGGGCTTGTTGATGGCCCATTCAGTTAAACTTCAGTAAATAAGTTTTGTTTTTCAAAGGTTTACTTAAAAATTTTATCGTCAAGATTATTTAAAATGTCAAAAAGACCTTTCATGTCTTCTAATGCAGAGATTTTTAGAAAAAGAGAAAGGAGAACACCACACTGTGCATCAGCCCTTAAATGCTTCTGTAGTACTCTAATACTACTCTAACTATTAAGTCACTAACTACCATTAATTTAGATTAGTAATTACTGTGACTTTAGTAGATTTACTTTTGTGGGGGAATTTTTTGGTAGAGTATATGAAGGTATAATGAGGTTTTGCATTTTTATTCTTCAGATTTATTGTGCTCATATTCTTTTTTATTTGTCAGTATAACTCAAAATACTTTTAATTTACTTTCAACTATGAGTTCAGATTCGCAAATTCAATTTTTCTTCTTTATTGGAATTTTTTTTCCCCGATGCTTTCAAAAGGGTATTTCTGTTTTGATCCTCATTTGCATGAGCACAATGTCAAAGCTACACATGCAAATTGGGTGTTTGCATCTGCATATCATCATGCGTGCCGTCACTTTTGGCACTTGCAGGTAGGCAATAGCTAAAATGCAAATACAAGCTAGTATTGTCAAGATTCTCATTCACGTGACAGCAAAGGAGAATTTTATAAACGGACTGGAAGAAGGCGTTTAAGGGGAGCCCTCTCAGCCTTCTGCACGATGTGGGAGAATGCACAAATGCTGTTGATCTAAAAATCTAAGAGTTTTGGACCAACGTTGTGGGCTGATCAAAGGAAAGAATCTTTTGGACACATGCACAGTCTTATTATTCCAAAATGCATTGTGTGCAGGAACAACTTGGCTTGCTTCTAGACACTTCTGTCTTCAGTAGTATTTGTGCTTTTGACATAAGCCAAGTTTCCCAAACAATGCATCTCTCTGCAAATTCCACATTTTGGTGCCCATCATCAGAGCTCAGGTCATCGTTGCTCAGCTTAGGGGGCTTAAGGCAGCCAAGAGACGTCTGCAAGCCTTGAAAGTGCCTCGAAAGAAGCCACAAAGGTTCGTGAAGTAGCCCAGGGAGCTACTCTCTCACAGCAGGACAGATTAAAGTGTTGTCTCGGCCACTGATGGCCAAACGAGACCTCCCTAGCTCTGAGCGAGGGAGGAAAGCCACTCCTCTCGCCTCGCACCCACAGTAACACGCATCAAGTCCTCAGTTACTGAGCAATGGGGAACTTTTAGTGACCCCCCTGTACCAGAGGCTAATTCTTTAAAATTGTCTTTTTTTAATATCCAGGTGGTATCTAAACTGATCAGAGACAGGAAGGTTTCCAGAAATGAGATTTGCTCCCCTCCCGCCAACTTTTAAGGTAAAATCTCCCCTTTTCTCAGGCAGAAGGACTTGTGTCTCATTTTGTTGATAGGCATCAGCAAGCTTTCAGTTAATAAATATACTACGTGTTCTAAGTACCTCTTTTTTAAACATATAGCAACATTTTGTCATAGTTAGTCTTTTTCTGATATGACTTTCTTGTTCCTTTCATGCTGAAAACCATTCTATTCAAAATGTGACTTATTTAACAGTTAATATATCTAGATTATATCTTCCTTGGTAGAAAGATTTTCCCTTTATTTTTCTTTCAATATCCAGATAAGAGTTAAAAAACCACATAATTAACCTAACTCTGAGACAAATACAATATACAATTTTGTAGAAAATTTGCCATGAAAAAAGAGAGTATATATTGGAAAGGACAGTCTTTTAGAATTCTGTCAAAAGGTTGCCAGTGTACATATTTTTCCTACTTGTGCATACATAGTAATTTAATTTTCTGTTCTGTTTTGCTGACATATTCAAAAAATGTCTATCGGAAGAATGTGCCATGTTGAGCTTACCTTTGCAACATTTTACAAGCACACTGGTAGTCAATTCCCTTGAAAAAGATATTGTCACCAGTAATCATTAAGCGCAACCCCAAGTATCCCACATTTGTCAATAAAGTTCACCTCTTCAAAAAGAGGAAAAAAAGGAAGAGAACCTGGTGTTCTGAATCCCATAGTTTAGCAAAAGTGACAAGGTTTTTTTGTCAACCCTGCCCCCAAAACTCAACCTGCACCCAAAGAACACACCTGGGCCTCCAGAGGAACCCAGGTGTGTTCAGAGGTGGGGTGTCTTTGTTTCTACGATTCCCAGGTGAAGCCCATCACAAAGGTGACTCAGCAGTTTAAAACTGAGGTATCTGAAGAAGTTTGGGAGGAAGCATGCTAGTCATCTTCCACTAATACAGCACATTCACTCGGAAGATCTCTGGTTGCTGTACAAAATTTATCCTGAGATTTAGAAGGTGTTAGTAATTGGTAGAAAGATGTTAATTTATTTTCTGATATGCGGTGCCGCCTGGGGTGAAAAATACCTTTTATTTCACAGGAGAGAAAATTAACTAAAGCCTGGAAGGACAGGGAGGGGAGGATTCCAGGTAAGTGTGACATAACAACATTTGTACAGTTTTCTCTACAAATGGGCAAGGAAGCTGTATTAACGGTTTGTTATAAATATTTTAATGTCTCATGCTGTACACAGTTGTCTTGTGAAGTACAGTGTTGGTGTCCCAGGAGGCTGCAGAAGGGGTGCATGCCTGTACCATCTCACATCAATCACTAGTCCTGTACAGAAAGTTGAAGAGCCCTTGCAATTTTTTTCAGAAATGTCCTGAATGTTTTCATACTGTAGTTTGAAAAATAATGTGATTCATGGAAAGGATTTATAGTGTGAAGACTGAGAATGCAATGCAAATGCAAAAAGTTTATAAAATACTTGGTTTAAAAAAAAAAAAAAACCAAAACAAACACCAAAAAGAAAGATTGCCTAAATCAGATTTGGGAAATCTTAAAAGTGTAATGAAGATCTGCAGCTAGCTTATTGGTATTGAACGGGCTATCTTCCTATATGTAATAGATATGCTACACACTTTTATTGAGTTATTGGAGGGGAAAAAAGATTTCATATTAACTGTGCAGTATTTCATGTAAGGCATTTTACCTTTTAATGACTGGTAGTGTAAAGACGCTACTTGCATTGAAAAGTGAAAGTAATTGCTGTTCAATTAAAGTGTGCTGGACGCACACTTCTGTACTCCTAAAAGATGGACTTTTTCTAATGTGAAGTAAAGATGCTGTTAAATGAAGGTGGCAAGTCAACACAACTCCGTTGCATCAGTATGTCCAGAGCCGCTTTGTTTTACGCTTTCTTTCCCGAGGAGATCAATAATGGATGGCTGACATCACTCTTTCACCGCTCAGAAATGAGAAAGCCTAAATGCATTTCTTTAGGGCAGACATGGTTTTCATCCTGAGCTGAAAAGCCTGTAATTGAGTGAGGTTTATAAGGGTGATGGCTATTGGTGTGCGTTCCAGCCTGATGTGCCTGTGAAAGGTTCCACTGGCATTTACCTGGCTCTTAGGAATGTTGACCTCATCTCCCAGACCGGCCGGCATGTGACATGTCTCTGCTGGGAGGCACGCACACAGAATTAACCGACGCTCCAGAGCACTGAGGCTCAGCTTTATGATCACACTGGGAAATCTCTTAAAGTTTGCTGCTTCTACATAATTTGCACGTACTTTAATTCTATTTTTAATTTAAAAAGAAAGCAGAGCAGAGAACTGATGTCTGTCCTCTTGCAATGTTAACTTCTGTCTTCCCGCTGAAGGGCCTGGAAAGGCTTTATCAAGTCTGCCGTCAGTAAGAACATGGCAAAACTGGATCGCTTCTTTAACAGGACGGCTCTGCTGCTCTTGTAGGTCTAAAAAGTTAGCAGAAACGTGCGTCTCTGAAATGACACATCAGTACAGACATGTGGCACTGAGCGCCGCGGGAGCGTGTCCCGGGCCGGCAGCCTGTCTGCCTGGCTGCTTTTGCCTGGGGTGATTTTATTTTACTTTTGGAACCCTTTCCATAATGTATTTGCAACGTATTCTCCAGAATTATTCAGGTATTTGGGGGGGAGTGCAGGGGGGTGGGGGGTGTGCTCCAATCACAGTGAGATTTAGGCAGATTTTGTTGCTGTTGAAGATTTTTGTTCTATTTTCTTATTTTACCCATCTTTTAAATCTGACTAGTAGTCTGCTTTCCATGATGCACATCTCAGAATTCCAAGTTTCCAATTTCCAAGTTTATTGGAAGAAAACAGCAAAAAATCTGTAATTTAATATGTAACTGTTTTCACCTGTTAATTCCGATCTGCGTTTTCGGTGGGGCGTCACACCTGCGCCGCAGCGGGTGCGCGCTGCCCCTGCCCCGGCTGGGCCCCAGGGCTCCGAGGAGAGGCCGGGGCTGCCCCTGCCAGACACAGCCGGTTCCAGCCGGATCCAGCCGGTTCCGGAGGCCACCGGAGCAGGTGGGTCCTGCCTGGCCGGAACCCCACCCATGGGAAGGGCCGCGCTTGGAGCAGGGAAAGGCCTGAGCGGGAAGGACGGGCGGGGAGGGACCGCCGCGGCCCGCCACGGCGCCGGCCCGGAGGAGGCAGGGTGAAGGAGTGAAGCAGAGGCAGCAGGAGAGGTGGTGTTTGCGTGTTTGTCTTTGCTTCTTGCCACCTGAATCTGTGTTAACTGGTTATTTTAATTTGTACTTTGAATTAATGTTGACAAGTTCGTTGTGGTTATTAATGGTGTGGGTGGAGCCTGGCCCTTAGCTGAGCTCCGCCCGCCGCAGAGCGGAGGGCCGGTCAGCAGTCAGTGTCCATGTGTTCCTCTGTGATTGAGGGGGGTGGGTTTGCTGTTAGCTGCGTACGGAGAACTTTATCTCCAGAAGTAAAATAAATTTCCTAAATTTTGCAAATCAGCACCATTTTAAAAATCAGCTGTACGTCTGTCTTGCTGTATGTTCTATGCGAAGCAGTATTCCTGCGTCTGTTGTGGTACACAGTGGAAATAAGTACTAGTTCTCTTACCCATAAATATGCTATCTCTTTGTGAATTGAGTTTCGAACTCTTTTATCAACACTGATTGCTGCCCGGGGAAATGATTCCAATATATCAAAGCCTGAGAGAAAAGCAAGCCAGGAGTGGCTGGGTATTTCAAAGCAGAATGAAAAATGAGCATTAGAATTCGTGACAAATAAAAGTAATTTGTAGTACAGAGGTAGGCGTTGTATTAAATAAATGCATTTAAAATATTGCATGTAAATGAAATAGGTGTTTGGCTTTAAGAAGGAAGAACAAGTGCTGTGCAGCAGTGTTTAATAACATATTTGTAGGTAGTAAGAGACTTAATTTGAAAGTGAGATTATCTATAATTCACTCTGGATACTTAAAAATTAATTTAATTTTTTCTTTGTCAGAATCAGTCACACTTACTCCTATTGAGTAATATTTTATTCTTAAAGTGGATTTCTTCATTTGCTCTACCTATAACATAAAACACTGTTCAGTGCTAGAAACAGTGAGAAAATATTCCTAGCAGCAAGATATTTAAAGAAAGAAAAAGGAATGTATTTCACTTTCTTCACTATGAGGTGACAAGGACAGCCTAGTAGAAAAGGTGAAAATATTTTGGGTGCCAAATTGGATGACACTCGCCATTTAATACTTTTTCCAGACATTTTTCAGCTCATGTGTAAAATCTGTGGTGTATTTTCCCCTTTTCCAGTGGAGATGTAGCAATGTCATGACAAAGCTGTTTCTAAACCGAAGAACCTTATTTCTCAGTGGTAATTAGATAATTTTGGAAGCATGTGTTTTTTTTCTTATATAGTGATGTAACAGCTACAATGAAGCAAAATACAGAAAAGTAATATTTTATAACACTAAACGAAACTACGCTGTTGCTTGAACAAGTTTCTGATGTGACTAGATTACATTGCTGGTTTGTTTTAAACATTTTTGGGCCTGCAGAAGGACCAGAGCTAATCTGATTGTTTTGTCAAGATTTTATGTAATAGGTGTTCACGTACAAGGAAAATCCTTTCTCTTCCAGTGTTTTTGGGATGTTTTTAAATTTTAAATACATTAATTATTTGCTGATCTTAAGAGACAACAACACTTTCCACCACGGTGTGGATGCTATGTGGAATACGTTCACTATTTTCATGAGATTCCAGTGGTGAACTTTATTTAACTGAGAACACTACGGTTTACTTGGTGACATACAAAATGTGTGTGGGTGTCTGTGTGTGAAATTTGAACAAGCAGCTGCTTTCTCCTTTCAAACAAAGAATGTACATAAAAAAACTGAAGTGTTTCATTCAGGCCTTGTTTGCAATGTTTGGACCACTGGATGTGATTGGGCCGTGTTTGAGAAAACAGCAATTGGAAAGCGATACTGAAATTTCCACTTTCATATTGTTGTAAAATCTCTTCAGATTGCTCAAAAAGCGTCCCTAGCAAATGTAGACATGTCCATCTCTATTCTGTGCTGAATCTGTTCTGTGACCTCATTGTCACTAGTTTCTTTGTTTGTTAAGCCTAATGGTTCCGTTATCACAGTAGCTCAATGCTGGTTAATTAGCTTTTCCTAATTTTCCATGATTAAACTCTCTTGTCATTTTGTCTCACTTGTATCTAAGCTATGTTTCCACTTTCTGACACCTTCTTGTAACTTCTGATGTAGCTGTCAGAGATTTGAGTCTTATTCTGTGCCGAGTTTTATGATTTCAAACCAATTACTACTAATACAAGAAGTGAGAGTTTCCTGAAAGGTTTGACACGGGGGCTGTGTTCTGTACTGCAAGAAGGTGGTTTGTGACTCTCAACTGGATCTGCGCTTGCTCTTTTTTTTTTGGTGCGCACACTTTCTTTCTCTTGTGTGAGTGCTTTTCTCTTTTTTTTTTTTTTTTTTTTTTTTTTTTTTTTTTTTTTTTTTTAAAACCAGTAGAGACTGCCAAGAATCTTTCAACTCTCACTGAATTGTCATTTCAAAATTTGTATTTTTAATGTCAAAATTTTTGAAGCAGAAAATCTTTTGTAGTTTGGGTGCTTCCCCAGCTCTAAGGCTGAGGAACTCAATGTGAAACATGCCAGTGCTAGAATAGCCCACCAGTTGATCTCAATCAGTTTTAATGATAGCCTGTACATCACACACTTAAAAATTTCAATCTGGTTTAATAGGAGTTGTTCTGAAAGCTTTTATTTTAACTGTGTATAAGGACTCATGGCTTAACTGCCTTGAAAGTAAGGCTGAAGTAACGCAGACTTAGCCGATGTGGCAGTTATCCTGTGGACTTCAGTGTCTCTGTTTAATGCGTAATAATACAAATAGACTGATTAAACAGGGAGGTGTTTTTAAAGTTTGTGTTAGTAACTTATATATGAAACAGTCCTGTTAGGATATAGAGGTGGAGCGGTGTGACATGGGTGTACCCTGCGATGGGTTAAAAACTGGCTGGATGGCCGAGCCCAGAGAGTTGTGGTGAACGGCGTTAAACCCAGTTGGTCACAAGTGGTGTTCCCCAGGGCTCAGTGCTGGGGCCAGTTCTGTTTAATATCTTTATCAACGATCTGGATGAGCGGATTGAGTGCTCCCTCAGGAAACTTGGACATGACTCCAAACTGGGCAGGAGTGTTGATCTGCTGGAGGGTAGGAAGGCTCTGCCTGTCCAGAAGAATCTGGACCGATGGGCCGAGGTGAACTGTATGAGGTTCAACAAGACCACGTGCCAGGTCCTGCGCTTTGGTCACAACAACCCCACGCAACGCTACAGGCTGGGAAGCTGCCCAGCAAGAAGGGACCTGGGGATGCTGGTCGACAGCCGGCTGAACAGGAGCCAGCAGTGTGCCCAGGTGGCCAAGAAGGCCAACAGCACCCTGGCTGGTGTCAGGAGCAGTGTGGCCAGCAGGAGCAGGGCAGTGATTCTGCCCCTGTGCTCAGCACTGGTGAGGCCGCACCTCCACTACTGTGTGCAGTTTGGGCCCCTCAGCACAAGAAAAACATTGAGGTGCTGCAGTGCGTCCAGAGAAGGGCAGCGAAGCTGGTGAGGGGTCTGGCGCACCAGTCTGATGAGGAGCCACTGAGGGAACTGGGGTTGTTCAGCCTGGAGAAGAGGAGGCTGAGGAGAGACCTCATTGCTCTCTACCACTGCCTGAAAGGAGGGTGTAGGGAGGTGGGTGTTGGTCTCTTCTCCCAAATAACTTGTGAGAGGATGAGAGGAAATGGCCTCAAGTTGCCAGAGGGGAGGTTTAGGCTGGATATCAGGAAACGCTTCTTTACTGAAAGAGCGGCCGGGCACCAGAACAGGCTGCCCAGGGCAGTGGTGGAGTCACCATCCCTGAGGTGTTCAAAGAACGTGTAGATGTGGCGCTTCAGGACATGGTTTAGTAGGCATGGTGGTGTTGGGTTGATGATCTTGGAGGTCTTCTGACCTTGAAGATTCTATGACACTGTGGTTGCTGTGGCTATGCAGTGTGGCTGAGGGAGCCTGTTAGGCCTGTCCCGTGTGCTTTAATGCTTGAGTTGTAAAGCTGACAACCTTCAGTATCTTATTTCAACCGTCACTCGATACTCAGTCACTCTTGTAAACATAGGTAGCCAGCTCATCTGTTACCTGGACTTCGTAATTGTGACTTAATTTATTGCTCATTTCCATGACACAGCATTCCTTTGTGAATAGTCTTTTTCAGCTGAAGAGCGAGTTGATGGCAAGTCTGTGGTGAAAGTTACGATACTTTAAAGGACATATAATCTGCTGTGCTTTTCAAAACCTCCCAAAAGACAAGATAAAATCAAATTTTGTACTAGGTTGTGTTTTGCCAGTCAGGCACCATTACAATTTGACGGGCGTGATGCGATACAATGCACTGTGAGTGACATAACCCAGTGTGACATAACCGATAGGCCAATGCAGAAATTTAATCAACATTTCCAGGAAGTTTGCTGTACTTGGCTTGTCGCGTCCCCAGCCGTGCCCTGGTGTTGTTCCAGTGTTTGGGTCAGGTATTTGGTCTTGAACATTACAAGGTGTAAGTGCTTATTCTTAAACAGTGCAGTGGATGTTTGTGTGTACCGATTCGGGGTATTCTGGATGTGAATAATGTTGTAACTACAGAATTACTCCAGTGTAGGGACCTGGAAATCATCTTGGTTGTAAACAGTCAGTGGAGAAGCTACTGAATATATGGAATCACTTAACTTACTTTTTTTTTATTTCCTATAACTTCTCATGGCAGTGACTTACTCAAAGAATTGCCAGTGAGGTATCTCCTCATCTACTCCTTCCCATTTACATTCCTGCTACCATGAGAGGCTTCTCTTCTAATTCAATGAAAACCAGTTGGTACAGCTAAACTCCCAAACCTCCTAAAATGGCATTTAATACTTAAAATTAACAGAACATAAAGTATTATTTAAAAAAAAAAAAATAAATAAATCACACTATCCCTTTAGCCACGTGTGAGTTATGCCTTGGTGCCTTTTCTAACTAGTTAAAGTTAATGACTTGGAATGAAGAGCTTTTACATTTTTGTAGTCATCTAATTCTTGTGTTTTCAGTGGGAATTGGCAGCCTCACAAATGCAGCTCATAATTAGAATGTATTTGTTATCGTATCTGTGTTACCTGCTTGTTATATGGAAAAAACCTATTAATATTCACCACAAATTATGTATTAGCCAATATTATTCCTAGGAACTTATCTAAAAGCCTTGTAAACAATTAGTGCTCTTTTAAACAACAGTGTAATTAACAGCACTTATGAAATAATTGCTTTTACAACCTGAGTCAAAGCATCTGTAGGTTTTAGCCAAATTAGCCCATGTAAATATTTGTTAAAAATGGACTGGGCTGTGGAAACCAGAGAGCAATTGTTGTGCATTAGTTTAACAGCTGAAATATAGACTAAGGAATCAGTGTAAACTAATTTCATATACATGTATCACCTTTTCAGAAAAAAACCCTACGTATAAACCACTGTCAAAGAATTCACAGCAATGTTTGGAGAGTAAGGATAATATGAATAGATTCATATATAGCTTTAAGACCTCTCTAGGATTCTGCTGTGAAGGTGCATGGCAACTCTGTTAAGGTAAAATCTACTCTTCACTTCTTAAGGAGTGAAGTTATGGATGCGTACGGACACACTAGTAATTTTGTCACTAGTGTAATCTAGTTCAGATTTGTTTGTAGATAGAAGTGATAACACTTACAGGTTCAGTTCGGTACATCGTATTACACTGCAATCTGGTATAATAGAACTTACTCCAAAATAATTTTCCTGTTCTTCATTCAACTGGTACAAAACAAGCAATATTTCTCACATATTTTTGAGATATTTTCTTGTGTGTTATTTTAAAATATATTTAATGATTTAAATAAAGACAGAGCTTGGGGAGCAGCAAGGGGGGGGGGTGTCAGTGAATGAGAGACTGAACTCTTGCTTGTAGCTCACTACATGGCGCTGGAGGAGGTGGTGTGGGAAGGGAGAGTTTTGAGAAGCACCAGAAATCAGCCCAAGTTGGTGTTTGGAGTGCTCCCCACCTGCAAATTGTATGAAAAGCTTGATCATTGTAAACATGACATATATCTAAATATTTCTGCCCGTGTTGGCAGGTAGTGATGTATACTTCTTTGAACGAGCAAGACTGTGTCACTGCTAGAGCAGTAGACCCAAAAAGACGACCTTCCCAAGGTGGCTTAGAAGCATAGCCAATTTTCTGTACCTTTTCCTAAATAGGCATGATAATTCTGGCAGCAAACAGGAAAGCACCTAGCTAATCCTTCACACAGGCTTACCTTGACTCCGTGCACTTTCCCTTTGTGGCTGAGATGGGAATGGATTTAAAGCTCGCTGTACTCCCTCACCGCTTTCCTTCTCAGCCTGCCTGTGGGGTGTGTGGGGGTTGGCGTGGGTCGTGTCTATCTGCGCTGTTGACGGGCAATATTAAAGCCACTGCAGGAATGACCCGGGGCTGCCTCTCCCATGTCAAACGTGATGTTGGAGAAAGACTACTGCTCCTACTCTGCAAGCTGTGGTATGGCTGAGCCTACGGTAGGGGGACACACTCCTACCTCGTCTACCTACAGCTCTCTGAAGCTTGCCGCGATGCAAACACAGAGGTGAATTTTGACTGGAATTTAGATGCCAATCTATATTCAGTCCGGCATGACTATACCCAGTTGTTCTGTAAAAATAAGAAACTCTTATCTCCACATGACTCCAACTCTGAAGGTGCCTTATGCTTTCAAAATAACCGTGTGTCCGTGGAGTCACTCTGAGTACATATTTCGGTTGAAATTCATGCCCTTCTTTATTATGGAATAACTTCATTGGTGAAGGGCGTTCAAGTAACTCGAGTCCTGAAGCGTTCTGATTAAAGACAGGCATGAACTGTCCCCTGCCTATGTGCAGCGGAAAGGCTGCAACCGTTCAGCTCCGCAAGCCTGATGTATCTGGAATATCAAGCTTCCATGCTCTTCCCTGCAAAGGCCGGGGGCAACAGAGGTGGTGACTGTAACTTTTTTGCGAGTAGCCAGATGGTCTTGTTATTTCAGTCACCTGAATAGATAATAGGTAGCTCAGGAAAGAAGTGCTTATTGTCAACTGAGGTGTAATTGTTTCTGGACAGAATATCACCATTTAAATCTGTTCTTATTGACTTAGTCGCTATCTGAAAGATTTTTCTTAGGCGTGCTAGATTTTATACAAGCTAAATGTAAATAAAAATATCGAATGGTACTGAATCATGGGAATGCTAACAGTCTAACAGCTTTTTCAGGAAATAAGCCTCAGGTACAAATGTTGTGATCTGGTATTATATTTAATGTCGTTATTTGTCATCATAATGCATTTCTGGGGTATTTTCCTTGAAAAGCAAGCTATACAATAAATCTCAGTAAATTTGACACATAAATTCCTAGGGAAGAGAGGAAAATGCTGGTAACACTAGGCTCCAGAAGAGATTTGGGGAGGATGTGTTGCTAATGAATACAAATCTCTAAGTTATATTGAATGGTTGCATTCAGTAAGTCAAAAAATGTTTTATTCTGAAATCTTTAACTGTATTCATCTGTTTCAAGAGTCTCTGGCTGTGTTTTTGTCTGTTTTCTACCTACCTCCTCTCTCATGTACTTGTGTCTTTATGGCTTAGCCCCACAAAGATATCCAGAGGTAGGAGCAAGGCAAGTAGCATGGCAGACTTCCCTGAAGCCTCTACCGGCTCACTTCGTTTAATTTCCTCCCCCTGTTCTTCTTCCTCCCCTCTACCTTTGAAAGATCACATGGTTCAACAAACAATCCAGAGATGCCTTGCTAATTGTTGTGTAGTAGATGTGCTTGATATCATCAAAGCCAAAAAGTGGTTTTCACCAAGGATAAAAAGGAGTTATAGAGGCACGTTAGGATTTAACCAATCAACAATGGGCCGGCTTCATCCCTAAAATAACTTCTCTAAACTTGCCTACATCTGAACTGTTTAGTTCCCAACTCCTTCTTTGCTCATAGAAACGGTTTCAAAACCCAGTGTTATTGCAATTAATGGCAAACTTCTTGGCAACACGATCGAGGTGAAGTAAGGTGACAGCAGGATATTTAATTTTATGGTATAGTAATGCAATCCTGAAGAGGTAACGTGTTTTGCAAGTACTCAGTCTATGTGAAAGGAGACATATGAGAGGTGCTCTCTGACTGGGACGATGGCAAAATTGCGCAAGGCAGGAGGGTTTGCTATGCTTCAGAAACAAATCTGTTATTAATTGCCACTAGCAAGAGACTCGGGACACTTGGAAAAATGTCTGGTTTCACCCCATTCCAAGCATAGGTTTGTCCTCGTACAGCTGAACTGTCCTCCTGGTACGTTCCCTTTCCTTTTTTCACCCTAGAAGGAAAATTCACGTAGTGCTGCTCTGCATTGCACGCATTTCCTTTGCTGAGGAAAGTATGTCTGTCTTCTTGCTTTCCCTCCGTTCTGTGGAAAGTTCAGTGAACTGGCGATAGAATGAACCCTCCTGGTAACTCATGAACCACTTACCTGTTCTTTCCCAGATTTGCTGGAGGCTTGTCAGTGCCCCGCTCTGATTGTGTGTGTTTGTAGTCCTGGAGGGAAAGGTCTTATCCATTAAAGGTGCTTTACACCTATACAAAAGTCATCTTCCCTTGGAAATATATGTCTTGGTTCCTCAGCAGGGTTTATGCCGTTGTTGTGAGCCTCATCTTCAAGTGTCTGCGTTTGCGCTGCGTGTGCCGCGCTTCGCTTTGGTGCAGCTGTAACGAGCTACCGCTCCTACCCCAGCCAGCCTCCATACAGACAAGGCCTGAGTTACGAAAGGATTAGCTATACATTACAATTCATTAAATATTCTTCATTCTGATATGGGAACAAGTGAAACTCATCATTAGCAATCGAGTCTCAGAGTGAATGTGTGTGGGTGCATGGGAATATGTATGCTAGAAGAAATTTATGCAGATTAAATCCATTAGCAATTTTCTGCACACCTCATTAAGCAAAATATCAAATCCCACTTAGCCCTTCTGCTGCTCTCATTAGACAATTTAAACTATACTATTCCATACCATGGAAATTAAAAAAAAAAAAAAATTCCCTAGTGTAGTGTCCCACAAGTGAATTCTCAAAATCTACAGCTGTCGTGCTAACGCCCTGGACTAATCATGTTCCTTCGCTGTACTGCATCGTTGCTCGGTCTGCCAACAGACAGGTGGTCTGGCAACTACAGAGGGGGGGAAACAAGTGTATTTGTTACAGAAAGTACTGGTTGAGGCTAGAGAGAAGGAGGACAAAGTGAGTGCTTCTTTTAGTGGTAATGTCGGGTTTTGGCAGTTTGAAGTCTTCATGATGCTGCGGCAATAATGTGGCTGGTGCTTTGAAGGAAGCTCTATAATCCAAAGTTGAGCAAAAGTAAGTGGGAAACTTTAAAAAGGAGTTTGGTTGCTAGAATTTGCTGTTGTTTTAGCAGGGAGAGGGAAAAAATGGGATTTCTTTCTCCTTGTTTGTCCATTTACATGCAACAAGAAAAGATGTGAAAGAATGTACAAGCTAATATTGTTACAACTTAGTCTATACTGAGTGAAAAACTGAAATGGATGGGGAAGCTTTCTTTACTGTTTTCTCTTCCCGTTATTTGACTGCTCTCCATGTTTTTGAGACAAAGTGCTGAATAGTTTTCATTTCCGTGGCCAAACCGTTGTGTTCAACACAGGCTCACACAGCCTAGAAGCAAAGTGATCTCTTGAAGAGGGGATGGTAGGAGGAGAGGAATGATCCTCAGCTGAGTAGTCAGGGCTGAGCTCCAGTTTACTGTGTTTTCACTCATAAATAAGAAAAAGTTGAGTCAGAAAACACTAACAAAAACACTTAGTGCCTTTCCAAGTCCAGTATTAGGGCAGTATTTTAATTTTAAACTAGGTTAACAGCGTTTTTAGCTTGTGCCTTCTTCCTTCTTGTGGATGCCAGAGCAGGTAGAATTTCTGGTTTTACCTCACACTGGAAGCAGCGGCGTGTAAGAGATGAATTCTTGCAGTGCCGCATGTAGTGTCCTTTGCTGCCTTCGATCATTTGTCATTTTGATCATGACCGTCTGAACAAAGTAGGTAATCAATCCCTTCTCACTGTGTCCTTCGCATCCTGCCTGCTCTCAGCTTTGTTTGTTTCCTTTACATTCAAAACTGTACAGCAAATAGTACTGTGGGCCTTCCCGGCGCTGGTGGGCGGGCCTGCCATTCCGCTGTGAGAGAAGGGGTGTTCCTGTCACCAGCTGCCACCTCGGTCCTTCGGGACGGATTTTGAGCCTCACCGGGGTACACGACTGCTTGTGGGAGATGTTTCCTACGTCGTTGTGCTTTCGGTAGCCGGTAGGTCCCCACGTGCTGAGGAGCAGGGCCATGAGAAGGACTTGGCAGGCAGGAAAACTTCTGGAGCACTAACAAAGAATCCTGAACTCTTTCCTCCTCCGTTTGATCATACAAAAGCAGACCCGGTGTGGCATCTATGAACGAGCTGAGTAGAAGCTTCAGTGTGCTTTTATTGGCTTTGTGTAGGGTGATGGTTCCCAGCTGTCCTAGTGAAACTGGGACTGTCCTAACTGTGGCTGGACAAAGCGTAAGCAACTCCAGTTCTTTCTGTGTGAGTTGTTTGTCAGTCTGAGCCCCAGCCTCTCCTGACCCCACCCCACGTGAGGGAAAGGGGTTGCTGACTGCTTCTGACAGCGTGGGTCGCTGGGGCTCTCAAAGCCATGGGCCTTCTGACGTGGTCTAATGAACTGAGTTTAGTCCTCTAAAGAGAAAAATCTTAATTTTCTCTATATTTTTTTTTTCTCTGTCATCTGGCAACTTGGATAGGGTCAGATCCTCCTCAGGTGTTGTATGCTCTCTAGTTCCCCTGGTCATGCCAAGGGAAGGGAATTCTGTCAGATGTTGGCTTACGAGCAAGTGCTCATGGCACAGAACTGGTCCCTCAATTGTATTTGAATGGAAGGAGGATGAAAAAGGAGAGAGAAGGAAGAAGCGATCTCATTTTTTTTTTTGTCAGGATTGCTTTTTTCCCCTGGACCAAAACTCATTCCAAATCCCTCTGCTAAACCATGAATACGTTGTATGCTAACCAAATAATTTTTTCTATTATACTTTACATGCAATAAAATTCTTCAAATCCAAAGGTCACCAGCCAGACATGTAAAATGACTTCACGAACGACTGCAGCTCATTAATCATGCCTCAGCGTAGCACTGGCTCTCCTCTCTTCATTAGAATAACATTTCTTTGCACTTTATGGCAAACCATCATTATAATACAGAACAAGGACAACAGAGTGTGAAAGACTTTTTTAATGAGACTTCGTAGTTGCTCATGGTGGGACTCCCCACCCTGTTTGCTCTTGAAAGAGCCGTCTGACAGAGGTTCAGAAGGGTTTTACCTGATGAAGAGAGCCAGGAAGAGAGTGTCCCAGGGAAAGCTGTCAATGAGCTTACAGAAAGCTGCATAAACCTGGCTGCCCCGTTGGCTGAGCTGTCAGTCTTCAAACAAATACAGCGAGAAAAATCTTTAATTGTACTCGCCACACATATGACATTTTATGCTGTGTCGTTGTCATTTGCAGCAGCTCTTAACTCACAGAGAAAAAGCAGCAGTTTGGGATCCCCAGAATCTTGAGTGGACTCTGCACTTAATAAGGAGAAACACTGTAGTTTAATAATTACCAATTATTGAGGAAAATAAGCTCTTCATCAGAATCTCTAAAGCTCAGTCGCATCATCAATGGTCTTGCTGTTATTCTAATATTATTTTAATCCTTACCTTGGATATACCGAAGAAATGGAATAATTCCAATAGTGCTGGACTGAGACAGCTAATTTAAATCTCCCTTAATAAATATTTTAAGGGATGTTAATAATATTTTAGTATCTTTCTTCTTTAGCTGGAATAATGAAATTGCAAAAACGGCTTAGAAAGTTTTGTGGATGTTCATTTTTAATTAAAATGTTCTTCTCTGTTTTCCCTCAGGAGTGTAGCGACTTTAAGTGCTAGAAAAGATAGGAAGATTCCTCACAAAAAGAAGTCAGTCTGAGTACTGACCTCATGATTCTGTAACTTTTTCATTTCCTGTCTGTGAGGCCAGGTCAGGTTCTCCCCACAAAAAATAAATACTTACAAATCCAGGCCCTAATATTGTTCTCCTCTCCAATTTTCAATTCCCTTTGAAGGCAAATGAATTTTTAATCCACGTGGGAGCCAGCATCGGAACAGTTTTGCAATATGCAGATAGAGGAGTAATAACGTGATGAGACATACTTATAGTATTGCCAGCCTCAAGAGGTAAAATTGAAATTTATAATCAATGGAATCAAAAGGTATTTGAAAATTATTATGTTGTTCTTTTGGCTTGCCATCTGTTTTTCCTTTATTGCCTGTCTCGAGTGTTTGTGACGGTGACTGCCATAGATATTATTCTCTCCATATGCCTCTAATCTTCTGGCTATTAATTGATTTCTACATCTAATCTCCTAATAAATTCTTTTCTTCATGCCTGAGTCATTTCCACACCTGTGAACTGTGTGCCCCTGCTCACTGCATCCTGAAAGGGACTCCACCCAGGATTCGGTGACTGTCTCCCCAGCTTTGCTGCCATTTGTCCCTGCAACTCCTCCGAAGTTCTGTACGCACAGTTTTTTCCTTCCTCACTGGCCAAGGTCTCTTTCCATATGGGTTCTGCAAGAGCAGGAAATTGTTGTCTTTCAAGCTGGAGTTAGGAGGCGGCGCTATTCTTCACTCCCATAAGTATTTCCATCAACACTGGGTGAAACAACAGAGGTATTGAAATAAAAGAACCTGTTCAAAGTATACAGCGTGGTTCCTAAAATGTTCATGAGCTCATTTCTTCAGCTGCTCTCTTCTCCACATCACCAGGCTACTTTTTTTTTTTTTTTTTTTTTTTTTTTTTTTT
>WHYT01016633.1:40792-54568 GCA_009806455.1 Tetrax tetrax | reverse complement strand
TGTCCGTCAGTTTCACGTCCCCCACCAGCCCCTCCCTGTTGGTGAGCACGAGGTCCAGCATGGCACCCCTCCTTGTCGGCTCCTCTGGCGCCTGCAGGAGGAAGTTGTCATCCACGCATTCCAGGAACCTCCTGGACTGCCTGTGCCCTGCCGTGTTGTCTCTCCAACAGATGTCGGGGTGGCTGAAGTCCCCCATGAGGACCAGGGCTGGTGACCGCCGTGAGGCTGCTCCTATCTGGCTATAGAGCGCCTCGTCCGCTCTGTCCTCCTGGCCAGGCGGCCTGTAACAGACCCCTACCGTAACATCCCCCGTCCGTCCCTGTCCTCTGATCCTTCTTTTTTTAAGCTGTAACATAGGAACAGGAGAACCCACAAAAGTAAAAAACCTTTTCTCTTCTGTTCCGTCTTCAAGTTTTTCCATTCTTAATGTAGAAGAGACTGCAGAGTGAGACAGGACAGTTCGGTTTCCAGACCTGCTGTCCTCTCAGGGTCTGGTGGCGTGGATCCCAATTAGTGTCAGTTCTGAGCATGACTTTTAAGATATGGGTTCTTTTCCACCCAAAATGGAATATAATACAATATAATATTATATTCTCTCATGTAGGTAAACAGCTGTTGAATTGTGGAAGCTTCCAGCCACTGCCGATCTGAGTCAGGTTTGAACTGATGACCCGACGATGAGAAGCTTGAGTCAGATTTCAGTCCCCTGAGTCATTTAGACTGCCTGCAAATGCATAATTAACATTTAAGATGCAAGTCTTTTTTTAGTAGCAGGAGATGAGGGAAGAAGGTAGTTGGTGTTTAATAATCTAAACCATCCTAGCAGACGCTTTAGAGAAAGTGTCTGTGCAGCTGGGAAGTGCAAAATCTGATGTCCAGAAGGAAACACTCTGAGTTACAAGTCAATCAGCACTTCACTGACGTAACTGGCAACCCTTCCTTTCCATTGATGGGTCAAGGACTGGGAGGGAAAGGACACTCATCTGTGTTGGAAATAAGTTAAATTTCTTTTCCTAAATAAGATCCCCCGTATCTTAGGAAAGGCCATGCTACATTCTGTGTAGGAGAAAGAGTAGGAAACACCATTCTCCTACATAGGTGTCTCTTTTCAAAAGATTCTGGGTTCATCCTGTTGCAGAATAATTCTTTTGGCTATAATTCTGTGTTCTTTGCGGGAAAAGAACCAGCCTTAGTCTGTCTAGGAGGGAAGATGTACTGTAGTGAGTTTGCCAATTTCCTGATGTTCTCTGTGTTAAGCGAAGTTTAGTTTCAAATTTGCAGTGATGAAATTTCCATAGCATCTTTTGGGAGACTTTTTGATGGACTAACAGATTTCAGTGTTACTGGGGTTTTGCTGGTAAACACAGTAGCTATATCTTCTCTTAATATTTAATATTATCCAATGACTGCTACTTATATACATGCCACTTCTTGCCCTGTTTGCTTTTGATGTGTTTACAGACTTCTGTATGTGCGGATCTTCATCACAGGCCGGCAAAGTGATGGCCATCAACAGCGACAGAAAGGAGGAAGATGATTCTAATCCAGTTTTGCACAGAAAGAAATGTGTAGAAACATGTTAGGATAAATGAGAGGCAGCTTTCCATAAATGAGAGTAGATTTTCTTGGTGATATTTCTTTATCTGTGAAAGACTTACTGTTAACGCTGTGCAAACCCCTGAAAATCCAAAAAGAACTCCTTTCTTTGTCAGCTTCTTTCAGAGAGCATTTTCCAGGTCAAAGTTGTAATTAAACGGGAATGCTCCACCAGCAGAGCTATGATGACAAATGGGTTTGAATGAAGACAAGGCTGTCAGGCTGCGGCTCTCAGCTGGCAAGGTGCTGAGTTACAGTGTGGAGCCTGTGCAAATAAACTCTGCTTGCTCTTACTTGGCTTCGTAAAGAGGCAGGCTTGCTGTCTGCAGCGCTGCTGAATTGAGAGCGCCGTAAAGGTGGAGTCGGATGAGATTATTATACCTGTTGCACATGGCAGCTCGCGGCAGAGCTGCTGGCGGTGGGGTGGAAATATCTGCTACCTAGGCAAGAAGACAAGAAATAGGAGTGCTAAGATGGAGTAGGAGGGAAAAGTTGGATATAGTGAAACACTAGCATTGTTGGAAGCTTAGGTGTTGGTCTATAAGGTTGTCTTGAAGGTGAGCCCCTTGACTTAGCTTCTATCACTTGTGTGGGGCCTTGCACAGACTAATTCCTGGTGCTACGTGTGGTGAATAGAATAGAAAGCACGTATACAGCATCGCCAGAGGTGACTTCCTCACTACTTTGATTACTGAAAAGTGCTTTTCTAATTTTTGGCTTCAATTTATTCATATTCTGTTGACTTGCATTTGGTGTTATGGCGCCGTTGGTCATCAGCTGAAAGAATGCTCTTCCCTCAGAGGTGTTTATCTCCCCTCTTATATTTAGAGAGAGCCATCAAATTTCCCTCAGCCTTCATTTCGCTAGACTGAGCGAGCAGAGTTCTTTTATTACCTTTTTTCAAGCTCTCCATGCACCTTCTCAGTGTAGTGCCCTTTCTGACGCGTTTGCAGCTTGAGTTCAACTTTTTAAACAAAGGTCACGATCAGCATTATAGATAATATTCCAGATAAGATTTTATTTTCCTTCCTCTCACAAAAACATTATTCACTTTATAGTCCAACAGTCTCACTGATAATATCAGGATTTTGCACAGGTCAGAGAGAAACCTCCCTCCTTATTAGAGCTGTAGATCTTCCCTCTTTCACTCTGTCTCATGATTTCAATTACTTTTGCTAATATGCATGAACCATTTTTTTAATCTACAGGAACAAAAGGCAAAATAGAAAGATGATTTCATTAATTTGCTTGTGAAGGTTCTTTCTTTCCTGTCTCTTATCCTAAATGCTATGCAAGATTAAAAAGACATGCGCTAACATTGTTTTTGTAATAAAACTGTGTATTGAGTAGCCATCAATGGTCAATAAATAGGCAAGCAAAGAGAAATTTACTAAAGAAACATTTTAAAAGAATTGCAAAGCTTTAAACATATTGCAATGGTGTTCAGTTCAGTGTTTTCTGCATGGAAAAGTGTTAAGTTTTTGTAATAATCCATTTTTGGTAAAATAGTTTTGTAACAAAACTAGTTTTAAGACATACCTGGCTTACATACCTAGAATTAAGAAGAATACATCTTTTAAGAGCATGCTGTTTTACTTTGAAAATCTCCCATTTTGCTATGAAGGATTAAGAAATGCAGCTCCCCACTTTGTTTCATTTTATGCCGCACTGTGATAGACTTAAATCGTGTGGAAGCAAGTCTAACCAAAATAACTCTATGAATTCGTAGAATTGCTTGTGGGGGCAGATACAGCTGTGACGTCCTACCGCTATTGCAATCTGTGGCATTTTCCACTGACGTGAGGTAGATTTTCAATTGAGGTGTATCATCGTCCAGTCTTATGGCTGCTTGCCATCAAAAGCAAAGTCACTACGTGTTTAGTTTATTTATCCTCTATTAAAATCAAATGCTCTCTCCTCATTTAAATGTCTAGCCAAGCAAAGTTAAGATTTACATGAAAGGGACACAAATACAAGATGAACACTGTAGTGGAGGACAGTCACACCAGTAAAAGTACAATTCTAAGAATAACTAATTTGATTTTTACTTACATGGTAAGGAAGACTACAATAACAATAATTTAAAAAAACCTCTAATGGGGTTGTTAATGAATTACTAACTACTCACAACAGCAGTGAAATGTTTTAATATATCTGCTTGTGAGAAGTCAGACCAGCACTAAGTCTCTGCATCACTTGCACCCTTAAAGAAAGGACTTTGGCAAAAGCTTATGCTGATCTTTGTCAGAGAAGAGAATTTCAAGCAGGGAGAATTCTTTGCTGGAGTCACTAACCATCAGCGCTGCTGGAGATCCTGCTGTAAAGTGCCGACATGGTCAAGTCATCCTGATGTCAGAGAGAATAGTTACTATGTTATGGAATAGAAATAATGATATTTACCTGAGAAGTTGTTTTAAAAATGGTATTTACTCAAAAATTAATTATTCTACTGTTAACAAATGACTTTATAATGCTACAAGAGCCCATAAAGAGCTGATATTTAGCTGCTAGCTTTATTTGCCATACAAAATTTCATACGTTTATTTACCAGGCAAAATGCAAGAACATATTATTTTACACAAGATCAAGTTACTATAGTTTCTTCTTGAATGAAAAATAGACACACAATCCAAAATACTTTTGAAGGAGATGGTAAACAGTGAAATCACTTCAGTTTTCTTCTTTTTATTTTAATTTAATATCTTGAGCAGGTTGCTGTGTAAATAAAAACAGACGTCATTTTAAATACATCATCCCATTGTTGGTTTGGTTGTCATCCAGTCCTCCCTTACCGTGTAATCTGTGGGTAATGGTAGTTCTTGATACTTCTAGACCACTTCAAGTTGTGTTGATCTTCATGGAACACAGAAGAACAGGGCCAGAGAACGTTAGGGGTTTTGTGTGTTGCAAATGTTCATAACGTCCATAAGCAGGAAAGAGGTTGGAGATTCCGCTAGCAGGCTGGGAGCTGTGCTTCTGTGGGGGTAGGGATCCTTAATTCTGTCTCTTTACAGTCACAGCAGTAAGAATGAAACACATTTGCTTGGTTTTTTTCCTTCCTTCCCTTTAGATAAGCTTGCTTCTTTCTCTTAATTATGTCATGGCTCATTATGCATTACACTTGTGATGGAGGGGTCTGGGTGGTAAACAATTATAGTGGGAAAAGATTTAGGCCCCAGAAAATTAATTAGGTAGACTAAAAATACCATGCTTTCTCCACTAAAATTTCACACTGTATCAACCATTCCTGTGAAAGACAGTGAAGTGATTTCAGGTGCATTTGCAAGTGCATCCTTCTTTCTTGCCAACCAGTCTGATAATCAGCCTAGGTAATCTCTGAAGTGAAGCCTAAATAGCAGAACGTAGGAAAGGTCCCCTTCTGTTATTCCTTTGTGCTAACGTTGTCCTTTCTCTGCAAAGACCAGCATCTGGGAATCTTTACTGCTCATTAGTAGGAAAAATATTGAAGATGCTTTTCACCTTCATGTCCTGACTGCAGTGGAAAAAGGTTGGCCCTGAGCTGCAGAACTGACACTGCATTTTACACTGTAAACAACTGCATACAGATTTGCCTGAAAACTGGAGTATTTAGTTCACGACTTGAAGGAGAGAAATAGTGCTGGTACGATAAAGGAGAGACCAGGAAGCAATTTATTGTATTTGTTCTTTTTTATTTTATTACTCTTATGTATTTCCCTCATCTGCATTTTTCAAGTAGCAGTAGAAGGAAACATAGGTAGAAAAACATTAACATCCTGTCCCTTCCAGGTTACATCTAAATATTTTTGAACAAGAGGTAAGAGACAGCGGGAGGCATCACTGACTTTCAACAGTTAATTTAAAATGAAGTTACCCTGTATAAAGAAAAGCTCACCTCACATTTGAGAGCCATTTCTCCTAGAAATAAAATATCTCTGGGTAACAGATCATATTAAAGTACTTTTGCCCAATGAGAAGCACTACTAAGAAATTTCAGACAAATTGGACTAGGTGTGTTATGCGGTGGTGTGTAGTGTAATCTCTAATGACTGCAAGAAAGAAATGGAAAAATAATACCAAGAAATAAACACCCAATAACCTTGGTCCTTCTAGAGGATGCTTAAAGCAAACTCTCTGCCAAAATTTCCTGCCAAAATTTGTACAGCCAGCACAATACCACTAGCTTCAGCAGTGATGAAATGCTGGCGGTGTCCGAATCATCGAAATTGCTGTGCAGGAGCGATAGGAAACATACTGATGAAGACCTTACTGGCTTTCAGCGCTGGCGTTGCTCTTCTCGTTGGTATTAACAGATACAACTGCTTGTAGAAAACAATCTGGTGGGGTTTTCTCAGTGTTAAAGCTATCTTGGACAAGAAAAACTGTGGTTTCTAGGCAAGGAATTTGTTTAATGCATCAATCGTGCCAGCTGGCCAAGAGACAAAAAATAATTATTTCTTTTTTTTTTTTTTTTTTTTTTTGGGTCCTCAGTAGAATTTATTTTCAGGTGGCTTCAGATGAGCTTAAAGGATTGAGTGTTTTTCCCAGATAAATACAACTATATTAGGACACACAGGAAAGTCACTAATTTAAACTGATCTCACTTGAGCCATGAAGTAACAGCAAATTAGAAAAATGAATGAATTGAACTCCATGGTAGTCTGTCTAATCCAAATGGCTACTAAATTAGAAGCATCTCACTTGATGCTGTAAGTAAGCAGATACATTTGTGAAAGCGATGTTTAACTAAAAATCCTGGTCATAATAATTATTACCCTGTCTGCTGTGGAAGTGCAGCAGGTGTTGAAAGAAAGACCCCAGTTAAAATTGTGACGAAGAGTAGATTAAATTCCTCAACCTCTGTCACTCTAAGAGATGGCTGTGTGAAAGATATGGAACCTCTGTGTTATGGACATTCTGCAATGTCGTGTCAATGGATAAAGAGCAGGGTTTAAACAAAATATTGGACTTTCTTCATTTCCAGAAGAGCAAAGGATGTGCATAGGAGATGTGTCATATTGGTGAGCTGTTTTGAGTACGGTCAATGAAAGAATTTCTAAACATTTTTTCAACACAGAATAACTGATCTTGGAAATTTCAACAGTAACTTGTGCTTTGATTTTGCCTTGTGTAGCTGTTAAAGGTTTTAGACAATTGTCCTGTTAAAATGACGCAGCAAAGTTGTGCAGCCCACTTAAGGAAGATGAGGAATAGCTGTAGTTTACTCCAAATAGCGTCAGTTAAATTTAGCCCCATCCAGTTTATGCTGAGAATAACTTCCGTGCCCAGGTAGCACCAGATCAAACAGCACAGAAGAGGCATGTGGACAACAAGACTTCTACTGGCAAGGTCCAAGATTACCACCCAAATCGAACAGCGGAATTCCTGTTTGATTCCAGAGCTGAATATACTTCCCTGCACTTCAAAATTGGCCTGATAAAAGTAAAACTTTGAGAAGTTCATTGCACTCTTAGCTTTACATGGTATTGTCACTGCCACTTATTTAATCTGCTGCCTTCCTAGGAGACTTTATTTAGTTATTTTATATTTTGCATTTGCTGTCAAAGTCTTTTTGAGGAAAAAAACTGTCTACAAGGTGTAAATTTGAAATGCTTCAATACATTCTTGTAAACAAGCAGCAGCTTAAAATGTGATAAAAACACGGTACAACCTTCGATCATGCATCTTCTCTGCTTTTATTTTTCACTTGAGCATTGAATTTTCAGATTTTTCTGCTACAACAATCTATGCCTAGATTAGGTTGGACTATTAGATTATTAATGCTTAGATCAGTGAAAGTTTTGCATTTTGAAATGCAAATGCCCTCGTTGTGATGAAAATGCAATAATGTAGAGATAATACAGTCTTCATTGCCTCATCTTTCACGGCGATGGTTTCCCTAGTGCCATGTTAAGCCCTGCTCTTACATGAGAAGTGCTTTCAAGCATTTGTACATCCTTGAAGCACCTTTACCGTTCCTCTGGTAAGAGTTATACCTGTCATTCTGGAGGACAGAAGTAGCTTTGTTTCTTCTTTTCCTCCACTTTTTTTTCCTCCGCAGTTAATCGTCAGTGAACAAAGCTAAGAGTGAAGTTGCATGAAGCACTGAATATGAGAGTGCAGTTCCAAAAGGAAGACCTAGCGTGGCAGAGCGTCTCTTTAGGAGTGAGCAATCTGACCATCCCCACTCCCGCTTGCTTGCCACCTCCCCAAATGAAATATTCTGCAGAGCCTGACCAACCGGTGAGTAGGCAGAGTGCCACCTGAACGCACGGGCCTAGGTTTGGGCAGCACAGAAACCATGCCTGAGCGCCAAATGGCTTTGCTGGATCCTGGCTGGTAGAGCGTGGCAGCCAAAACAGCTGTACACATCGAAGCTACGCATCAGCGGGCAGGAGGATGTGAAAATGCTAATCTAGCTTTTGGCTGGGTCGGTTTAGAAAACGCCTGTTTATCTGCATGGAGATTTTGGCTCTGTTACATTAATCACGGTGATGAACAGAGGGACATTAGAGAGCCCCGGAGAACCCTCTATTATTTATCACACTGAGAAAAATTAGCATATTCAGCCAAAACAGTAACAGTTGCGTTTCTGCTAGGATGCCAGAAATGTATTGGCTTTTGTGTGATAGTAGTGGCTGTAGCAGTTTCAGAGGTGCCTTGTTTCACTTCTGTAAAACGAGGACCGGTGCCATGGCCTACTCAAAGGAACGATGCAAAGCATCCTTTGGGCCTTCTGTTGTGGCATCAAGAGAGGTACAACGCCTGCTTTCCAGAAGTAGTGGGTGATTTCTCCCTTGTGAAAGAAGAAAAAAAAAAAAAAAGTACTGACTTCTTCAGACCTTAAAAATAAACTTACCAGTACTAAATGTAAAATTTTTTCTTAATCAAATTTTCTTGAGTAGCAAAGAGGCTTCTTCAGAACTGTGAGGTGAACCTTTGCAATTAAGTTTTTTAAATGCAAGCATGGAAGATGGCATGTTTTCCAGGAGCTTGGCTCCTCCCTTCTGATTCATAAACTCCACATTCAAGAGTCAAAATCTTGTACTGAGGCCTTGTAGCCACACCTGTCTGGGGAGAAGAGGGATTTCCCAATGATAGGTTGTAGCATTATATATGAAGTAGAAGCTCACCCCTGGTGAACCTATCTCTAGGCATCTTCATCTTTAGGGGGTTGCACCTCTGAGGCACTGAATTTGGAAGGAAAGGAGAAAACTGAGCCCCAGGCTGTGCTGTCTCAAGCCTGTTTTCTTGGCCTAGCGCCAATAGCTTCCAATCCATTAAAATAAGAATAATTTACAAATGCTCAGCAACTGTTTGTATGTAATTCCTAGGTGCTTTCACTGGTTCAGGAGACATGCCAGGTGCATATGCCTGTCAGCATCTCCATCCGACACGTACCCATGGCCATCTACTGTGAGTTTCTGCTGGTCCCATGCTGTCCCTCAACCAAGAGTCCAGGGCAGCTGGAGAGACCAGCTGCGCACAGCCTGTACCTCTGCACACGACAGGAGGCAACAGCCTGATGGGAAAGATCTCAGAACCCTCTCTCTGTCCCTTGATTTCTTTTGCTCCTTCTTCTGTGGCCTCCTTCACCTTCTTTCACTTCGGCGTGTGTAGATACACAAGCCCTGGTGAGGCAGCTGGTGGTCTCTCCTGACCCGCAGGAGCTTTAGGGGGGCAGTGCTTGATCAAGGATGGCTGTACGTTTTATTTTCCCACTCAGACAAAAAAAAAAAAAACAAAACAACCTCAAAAATGATTGGAAATAAAGTGAGGTGGTACCATTTTTACATGCGCCCAGTATAGTGTCACTTAGTTGCAAAAAGTCTTTAGTTTATTTAAACTTCTTTTAGCTGTATAAATTAGTATAACTCTAAAACCAGAGATCTAGCCCATACTGTGAGTTCTTTGTGTCTAGAACAGAATGATTGGTACCTTGATATTGTAGATCCTGGAAATAATGCATCTTGACTGTTTGAGTCATGGTGAAAGAGCAAGGGTGGGCTGTGGAAAATGGAAGTGATTTAATCTGGATTTCTCCACTGGCTAGGTACGTCTTTGTTGTGTAAGGAATTTTCTGTATGTGTAGCAAATTGTAGTTACGTGTTCGAATGATAAACGTGTAAATACTACTTTGAAGTTTATCAACATTTTCTGTATTTTTTAATACTGTTAAATGTATTTTGTTTAGTTAATGGATTATATCGTTATCTTTAATGCAGAATCCCTTAATACTGCTATAGGAGAAACTTGCCTGGATGAACGTTAACTACCCCTTCAAAAATATTTCAGTCCCGTTGAGAACAGATTTCTTGGTTTGTAAAAAGTCAGAGGCTTACGGTCTCATCTAATTTCCCTTAGCAGTTCCAAGTATCGGGCAGGCCAGGGAAGCTATAAACTCGTCGCTTACTTTCTGCTGGTAAGCTTAGTCAAATAATGTAAAAATGCATAGTAAATACATTTGTGAACAAATTATTTGAATTCATGCCACTGCTATTTACTTGTTAAAGCGTTTCTTAAACAGAATATACTTGTGGTGAAAGTCCAGTGTTGGTTATTTTCCTGCAAAAGATGCGTCAGCCGCTCGGGGAGTAGGAACAATGCCAACTAGTGAGTGTTGTTTCACACCGTACGTGGTACTAAAGAGTTAAATCAAGCAATTTCTCTGCACTTTGGAAATTTTCTATAACTATTTGGAAAAGACTTGGAAATATCTCATACTTTAGAAATGACAATTATTTCATATCATTTGTTTAAAATAAAAATTCACGCAATTTTAATTTAGAAAGTTTTTGGTCAACACTTCGTAGGTACTAATTACACTTGTGTAATTCCTTCAGTGAAAATGTAGATCACGTGGCTGATGATGGCTACATAATGTAGGAAATGCTTTGCTATTTTTTTTCCAAAGAAAATGTTAGCCTGGTTTTATGTTACATTTCTGAATTCCCTTGTTGATTGAAAGTGCATAGTTCCCTTTTAATGTCATTTTCTTCAAGCTTTTATATACCCTTTGTTATTCATACCATGTGGCAAACACAAAACCAAGCAAGCCTTTTTTTCAAACGCTAAAATATTTTTGTGTGCTTCAAGCTTCCCAGGGTATTCTGAAGGCAGAGAGAGAGGCTGAAAGTGGAGAAGAGTCAACAGCTTGATAATGACAGGCATCCCTACAGCTCAGAGGTAGCATCCACATCTTTTCTCCCTTGAAAATGGAATATCAAGCTTTCACCACTCAGATTTCCTTCCAGAGAGGTTTTCGTTTATCTAGCAATCCACTGTGCTCCTTGAGTCAATATGGTCCGTTAGAATCTACGCGAGATTGCCACGTTCTCCACGTATCTCTGCAGGCAGAGAATAGATTTGTGCTGTCTGAGCAAGGACATACCTGGTCGTTTGAGTTAGGATAGGATATATGGATTGCTTCATATACCTATGTAATGTTTAGGCTGTTAGGTCTTAGGTCTTAACACATTTTAGAGGTTTGTTGATTATTTACCCAAGTTGTAAGTTGTCTCCAGAGAGACAAGCACTTTCAGAACCTACTTAGTACCACCTTAACATAAATGTCTAAGTTGGATGGCATACTTGGCTCTGTCTGTCTTTCTCCCATCTCCTTTAGGGGTAACTACAAAACTAGCTTAGATCAAGTTCCGAACTTTTAGACAGATTAAACTAGGTGAAATGTAGCTTTAGAGAACTTAGTGTTTGATATGTATATCATCCGTCATTTCTTGAGTTACTGTCTTGGGATGAACTGAATAGAAATATTTACATTTTCCTTGAAGTTACATCCCATTTTTGGCGTAACTTTAAGTAATCCTTCCTTCCTTCCTTCCTTCCTTGAATGAAGATTGCCCACCGTGCTGCTAATTGGACTGTATTTCATTTGATTAGCTTATTCCTATACGGACATATTGACATCAACAACACTTGCTCCACTATTCACATTTGCATAATAATGCATGCATGAGATTTGTAAGGCATGCACGAGATTTGTATTTCCATAATTATGTCATAAGCAGTTCTGCCATGAGTAGTGTCAATGAAGTCAAATAGGAATGACATTACAGTCATAAAACCAGGAGAAGAACACTTGTCTGCAGTAACATTAGGAATGACCTTACAGCTTCTGGTGCCCCAAGTGAAACTGGATCATTGCAAACGTGGTTTGATAGGTGGGTGTGTTTCTAAGAGGGTTTAGTGAAGTGGAAGGTTTTGGTTGTGACTTTTCCATAGGCACAGTTACCACAAAGGTTCATCATTTTGTCAGTGTTTTTTATAAAACGTGTAAAACATTGGAGGAAGCTGGATGTTTCGGTGATAAATTTCAGTCAGCCCAGATCCCAGTATCCTGAACTGCTGTGAGGAGGGTGGGATGATGTTCCTGTTTAAAGAATTAAGAAGTCATAGTGAAATCTGTTGAACCTTATTATCAATGATTTAGAATTTATTCTAAACAAGATATAATAAAAATACATACAATATCATATAATAAAAAGGCCAGGATAGTCCTTTTGAGATTGTAAATGCACATGCTTAGAGATGTCCGTGGTGGACAATCATGAGAATTAACAAATCTGGGTGTGTTCAAATAGGCATTTAACCTGAACAGAAACCAAACAGCTCATACAACTGGTCATGTAGGTGTTTGTTCTATTATAGTCATTTATTACTACATGTGAAATTTGTTATGCTGGCTAGAAAAAAAAAGAGAATTTAGGCGCACACTACTGTGTCTCTTGACTGTAAGGAGCAAACTACGTATATAAAGAAATTACAAATGGAAACTAAGTGCACATCTCTCAATCTTTCAATAAAAGCTTTTTGAACCAAGGGCACAGACTGCCTGACCAGTGAGCCGTGTGATAAAGCACAAACAGTGCAGGAAATGAAAACCCTAGGAGTAGCAGATGATGTGGGCAGGAGGCACAGGTATTTCACGCAACTCTATCTGGTTCACTCCCCAGGCTCTCAGAGAAAACTTAAACATTATTTACTCAACCATGTGCTAGTTAAAACCAATATATCCAGACCATCTGTTCAGGAAGATGACCTCATGCAACTTTCTGCCCCAACATTGCGTCAGTGTAATTCTGACTAATCAATCTCTGCTTGATCACATTGTCTTCGTTTTCCTTACCTGCAGAAAAGAAAAAGGCAGACTTAGATTTAGCTGGATATTTCAGCATCAGTTTGTGATACAAAGACCCTTACTTGTTATAAAGGAGCTTGGCTCTGCTGGATCATAGGAGTTTTTCTCATATGTGCCAGATGAAAGGCTTGGCTGTGTATATTCAATACCCCAATCCTATAATTAGTATTTCACTATGAAATGTGTTCATTTTACGGACGCTTTTCAGAGGTATCAGCATTGTTTGGATCTTCAGGCTTTTCTCATATCTAACTACTCTCATCCAATTATGTATTAATATTAAAATGGGATTGCTTTTACAAGAAAATATTGTGGTGCAGTAAAATGGTAAAAATATGTCGGAACAATAGTAACCTTCCAGCGTGAGGTGCAAGTTGGGCCTCGTGGACCTTGCATGTTAAAATGGCTGTTGGTTATAAAAGAATCTTGCGAATAGAGAACAAAGAGAAACAGTTCAGTGTCTCAGGACAGGAGTTTCTGAATGGAAAGAAGTGTGAAGAATGAGCAGGGGTCTTTCAGATTTGGTGTGTGAGTGCTTGCTTTCCAAAATGGGAGCCTGACGCGTACCTAGGACTGAGTCAGGAGTTTTAACCAATTCCACCTCATCTGATCGCGATAACGTTGGGCGTTTAATCTGTGTTCGTACTCAATGTCCAGACTGATGAGAATACATTTTTAAATGTACCTTTTCTCCAGATTTTATGTTGTGCCTGTTAGTCAGGTCCAGTTTACGCGTGCATACCTTGATCCTGCTGTAACGGTGAGCGGAATTTGGCCCCGTGTTCCCCTCGAAACGCTGTGAAAGCCTGGTCGGACGGTCTAGCATGGAGTGTGGTTTTACAGGGCATTTTCACATCTCCCTGTCACTTCTGTTTATTCATTCACACCTTTGCTGCTTTCCGAGATGGTTCCTGTTTGTTGCCAGGCAACTCCAGCTGTATTATGCAGGGTTCTGCAGTACACCCAGAACTAAATTGCGGTGCACTGTAAAGCAATAACTGATGGTAGGCTGTACTTTTTTTTTTTTTTTTTTTTTTTTTTTT
>WHYT01016633.1:17240-28545 GCA_009806455.1 Tetrax tetrax | reverse complement strand
TTGTTTTTTTTTTTTTTTTTTTTTTTTTTTTTTTTTTTTTTTTTCCCCTGAATCACACCATACCTTTTGTTTTCCAACTGTTTGTTTCTAATTAAGTGGCGTTCATCTGAAGGATTAAAACTTTTCAGATATATATATAGTCGACAGAAAAATAAGATTGATCAGGAAGGCAACGAAGTGGGGAAAAAATTGTAAGGCATATTTATGTTTTTTTCCTGAATCTTTTGAAATACCTTTGGGATGTGCCTTGGGTCCTGTGAGGCATCACTCTTAAGCCGTGCGTTATCATATCACGCTTCTCAGCTTAAGTGTGTTACATCAGGTTGGTAGTGAGCATCAGCGCTACCCAGAAACCGGCTGAAATACTAGGTGGTTGATTAATCTCTTTTTATTTAGATGGTTGTAAAACCTCCAGGCACAGAGAGATTCTGTGTGTGTGTGTGTTTTTATAGCACAGCGATACGTGGAGCTGGTGGCTACTGCTGGTCTGTCCCTTAGAGCTATAAACTTCTTTAATGAATCTGGACAGGAGATTGCAGGGAAAACATTCTGTGTAAGATCCTGACATTCTCTCTAAAAAAAAAAAAACAAATAAGGAAAGAAATTTACAGTTGCTGTGAATGAATAGAGGTCTAACGCTGAGGAGGATAAATCATACACAAGGGAATTCATTTACATACTATTAAAGTTGACATGTTAATATCAAAGTATTAAAATATGTAAATAGCATAAGCATGCACAAAATCCTAATTACTGCTTTACATTATCAACTCATTTACTCTTTATGATATTTTATGACTATTCAGCTGTGTCAGCAAGCAATTATAGAAACCTGCTACGACTTGATGATAATGCATTTCTGTGTGTTTCCTTTTCTTTCTAAAAAACATTCTTCTGGTCCTAAAAGAGAATGGTGTGGGTAAGAGCCGTGTTGCTGAATGTCCTTTTTCTATGAAGAACATATGCTTTGAGTCTATAGCGGTTCAGTGGTCTGCCTTTTATCCTGCTTACCAAAAAAGGCAGATTTATATGCAGGCTAATGAGAACTGACATTTCTTACGCTATCTGCTGCAGTTACAGTGCAGATTTAATCCGTTGCAGGTGTTATATCATTACAAAATAAGCTAGAGGCATATGAGCATTGAGGAAAAACTTAAGAGTTGTTATCATAGAAAAAGGTGCTTCATTTTATGAAGCATTGTACCTTTTCAGTCATGAAGTCTTTACAGCAGGGAAGAAATTTGTCATAAAATCTGTACTGCCAACCTGTAATAAGGCAGTCCCTTTTTTTTCCCCGAGCCACTTCAAACAGTTATTGAAATCAGAAAGCAGTGATGTGATATTTCTTGATTTCATGAAAATGTCTGAATTTTGATCATGTTTTATTCATTTCAAACAGTTCCTTTAAATTAAATGGAAATTTCTTTGGGATATAACACTGCCATTGTGATGAGTCTCTAGATTTATGACAAGACGCGTTTCGTGTCACAGCAACTTGGGACCTACCAGATTGTGGTATGTCAGTGTCTTCAGTGGTCTTAAAGAGCTGTTGTATAGAAAAAACTCAACGTGGGGGCAGTTCCTAGACTGTTTGTTTAGAAAACATTGCTGTTACAATCAGAGTTTCATACGTGTTAGAAAACAACTGAACCCTTAGTTTGAAAAATTTACTTTGAATTTAATTTAGTTGGAAAAAAAAAAGTGTTTTAAAAAAGGTATCCTGAAATAATTTTAATTCTTAATTGTTCATAGAAGATTTATGTAAACTATTAAATTCTTATTACTCTCCTGTAAGTAAACATGAAGGGAGTCAAATTGTGGAGGACTGGGGCTATAATCTGAGCCTATGCTGTTGCTGAGGAACTGATGTGATAAAGAGAATAAAGGGAGCTAAGAGACTGACAGAAACAACTTCTGCTAAAGAGGAAGGTAGAGACAAAAGGCTCACACAAAACTATTTTAAGCCAAGGGCAGATGCCACAAGATTCAGAATTTAATGAGCCTTAAATGCCATAGAATGTGCCAGATGTACAGTTATAGCGTGAAGTCTCTGCACAGTTGCATACCTTCCCCAAACATTTTTAAAGGCCACTCGAAGCTCACACACTCATAAATTCAGTCATAAGATGCTCAGGTATAAAGCCCAGAGCATTTCAGGTGGCTGCCATAACCTGTTCCCGGTTAGATTTCACTGTAACTGTGGGAGTCTGGAGCTCGGTTTTCCTAACGCCACGGGTCACTTCCGCAGAAGCGTCGTTTGGCGTCCTCTCGCCGCTCGCTTGCGTGACACCGGGGGTGGAACGTGTTCAGCGGCGCCCAGCGGTGGGCCCCGTCCCTGTGCCCTGTGCAAATGCGCGTCTCCGTGGTGTCTTGGAAATTTGCTTTCCGGTCTGCCACTGCTTCTTGCCAGCGCTCGCTGCCTTTGCTCTTCCTAACCTGCTGGCTTCCTCCGCAGGTGATTTGATCCGTCGCATTTCCATGATGTGTCATTTTGGTTTCTGTGTATGCGTGAGGCCTGATTTAGGCTGCGGACGGTGGAGAGAAATAGGCGCCATAATCAGATCATTGTTTGGAGTGCGGTCACAACCTTTATCTCAGGTAACTGTCTGCACTGGTCCTTTAAATTTACATTATGTAGGAGACACCGGTATCCATCCTGCTTCTGATAGCAGCAGTCCAAATAATGCTTATTGCTGTTTTAGATAATCTGAAAACACTGGCTTTGGGGTATACCATGTGTAAGTGTACAAAATTATTTTTATCAACAATAATTTTTCAAATAGTGATATTTCAGTAGGATGAAATTATCTACTTGTCACTCCAGGCTGAGCTTGACAAGCCATTTCACCTGCAATGAGAAAGAAAACAAAATTCAGAAAAACTGACCGTTTCTTGCAGTATTTTTAAAATGTTTTGTTTTAAAAAATAAAAATAACTTTTTCAATGAAGAATTTATCCATTTTGCAGAGTAGGTATAGGAAAATGAAAACAAAAAGCCATTTCACTTGAGGGCAAAGAATATTTCTGATAATCAGAATTTATTTTCCATTTTGTAATTCAACCCCTAACCCAAGAATGTACATCATCTGCTCAGCTTTCTGTGCTTCTGCTTTTTACATTTGGCCTTGCAGTAATATCCTGATCCGTTCTAGTCTGAAATATATATTGCAGCCAAATAAACTTCTCGCATCCCTTTGTGACAGAGTATAAATAACGGTAATAGTTAGGGTTCTGCTTTTCCTCGCTGTGGACTCGGGGTTCCTGGTGACATCACACCGCTTTACAAAAATGTCTGTGGGACAGACTGGCTGGGCGTTGCGGCAGACAGCACGCTCCGTGGCGTCCCTGCTTACGCTGCAGACCGGAGCGGCCAACGCTCCCTCGGAGCCATCTGGCAACGTGCGCGTGGCCGGAGCCCCGGGGCCTGGGGAGGCCCAGGGCCAGCTGGCCGTGCCCTGCCGGGGTGGTGGACCGCTGCCGGTCACCCCGGCCTGCCCTCCGCTCGCGCTGCGGCGGGGGCTTGCGGTTTTCTTTTAGAAGCAGGGAGAAAAAGCCTGCCATACCCTCTCTCTGCTACATCACTGTGCGTGCTAGAGAGAGAGTGGATATACCAGCCTCTATGTAACACTTATAATGGAAAAAGTGGGAATTTTTGTGGTGGATTATATGGTATTTTTCATACTGTACTTCAGAACTGAAATAGAAGCTCATTAGTAAATTCAGACAAATGTACGTTCCAGCACACAAAATGAGAGGACATTATTACAAACACATAGGAATTTGGTTTGGGGGAAGGTGTAGCTGATGGGTCGTACCTTAAATACGACATAACTGCGGCGGAGTTCCCCATGGCTCGCAGTCCATGTTTCAGACCCTAACAAAAACCACGTGCAGGTGTGGTGGATTGTTTTATGCCTAAATGCATATTGCCAGCTCTACATACATCAAAACCAGTGAAAACATCAAGAGTGTAACTTAAATATGTGGGAAGAACAAACTTGGAACATACTGGGCAGAACTGAGGAAGGTAAGAGACCAGAAGTCCTTCATTTGCTGCTTTAAAATAGGGAGCATATAGATTTTTCTACTATTTGTATTTTTTTCTCTCATCTTCTTTTACTCAACAAACATTTTTTTTCACAATATTCTTCTATCCCTTAAAAAACCAACAACATATTTTTAAATAGAAAGCTGGTTTTGCATGTCTCCTCTTTGCCATTATTTCATGGGGTCTTGTTTTTCTGTAGTAGCCAGATGAAATATGTGTGAGTTCTGCTTTAAACTAAAACAAATGAGATGCTACCAAATGACAAAACTCTGGAAACTGGAAAAAAGACAGCTCACAATCTCTCCTCAAGTTGTGTAGTTACGAAAACAAAAATTCTCCACAAATGAATTTATGAATTATGAGTAGAGTTTGAGTCTTTACATTTCGCTTTTTTACCTCACATCAAAATCTCGTATTAACTAACAACTACAAATTTATTTACAGTTAGATGTATAGATAAACTAGAAGAATTATCTAGGGAATATGGAATTTGTCATATAATCTTGTCTACATCTCACATGCAACTCCTGTGCCGCCCGTGCCAAGCTATATAGCATCTTCCTACGAGGGCAGTGTTGCCCTCTCAGTTTGTCCACAACAGGACCCTGAAATTCTGCACATTTGTTAATGGGATATCAGCTGAGCTTGTGGAAAGGGAAAGCAGATGCTCTAACTTTTTCAGCATTTGATATCTGCAGTGCGCTATGCTGATAACAACTAATTAATGAACTATTTTTGAGATTAGATGAGGAGTATTTTTCATCTGCAATGGATACAGGCCACAGAGGAATGGAGAGAGCTGGCTAGAGCTGCACAACAATTGTACGATAAAATAAAGATTAGATTTTCAAGGACTTCATCTCCAGTTCTGTAAGAAACTTGAGCACATTCTAAATTTTAAGTACTTACTTTTGTCCTTGCCTGTTCAGTAGGCCATGAAATCCTGTACCTGTGGGCAGTATGCATCTGATCGTACTCCCTGTGCCTGCTAAAAAAAAAAAAATATTAATAAAATCACTTCTAAAAGAAAGACAATGTGAAATCTTCAGAATTGTTGTTGTACTAGATGTATTTGAAACAAATCCCCTTTGACGTTGCTTTATTTTTTTTTTTTTTGACCTTGGTAGAATTTTTGCTTACAACCCAAAAAGAGGTGCACTGTGTACAGCTCCAAGTCTTGACCTGAACGGATTGTAACACAAAGAGGTGCAATTCAATGAAAAAGAAATTTTATCTCTAGGAATAAATTAGCGTCTTGTCTTGGTATTAGTGGCTGAAGTATTGCACGTGATGGTTATTTGGGAGAAAATTAAACTAACTTCCGTACTACATAGCGAAATGGTTTCCAGCTGTGCATTTCTGTGTGTGACTTTGTTATTGCTCCAATTTTTTTTTAGCAGGTGAAATACAAAAACGGATTATGAAATTAATTTAATTGAAACTGAATAAAGAAACAGAATATATATTTTAATCTGTAAAATAACAGAAATACGTGGTTGCTATTAGTAAGTGTTTGTGTTGTTCCAAGAAGTGAATTAAAATTGGAATGCTTAGTTCTGTCACGGCATACCGTGAGATTTTGAAGGCAATTCTCCATTGGCTTCCTGATATTTGTTTAGTGATATTACCATGTGCTTGAGAAGAGTGACAAACACAAGAGGGATTTTAATATTTGTATGACTTAGGCTTACTGCGTGGTGTTTATCTTTTTATCTTAAGCTCAAGATGCTGAAAAAAAGGTCTCTTCCTGTTGTGATTTGAAGTCCTGCCAGAGCTCCGGCACTGGCAGTAGGATATTACCTTGGCTGCTTTCAGATGGCTATTGACATTAATCCGTTGCCAAATACGTACAGAAACCTCCTTACGGGTGAAAAGAGAGCAGGCGATATGAAGGAAGATGCAGATAACACATCAGCAGGTGAAAATAATATAAAATTAGGCAGGCTGAGTTACTATTTTCGGTGGAGTTACTTGTTCTGTGGACAATTTATCATCTGTTACTGCAGCAGGTATGGGTGGAGTCAACCAAAGGGTGCATGTGGTGCTACTATCGAGATGTGCGTTGTACCTTGCTCGGTAAAATACGCATTTATATGTAACTGGCTAGATTCTCAGATCCGTATGACTTTAGCATCTTGAGCAGTCTAAGTGGCCAGTCCAATATCTTAGCTGTTGTTGTAGCTTACTCTTCAGTGTGTGATAAACTGTGCACCAGAACTTCACATTTTGATGAACAGGAGTTTTTTTTCCTTAAAAAATTCAAAAATTTTCCATAAGTCTAGCCTTAAATGTTATGTTCTTCTAAAAGTCATCTTCTCTGTGTTATTACAATTTGATTACAAAATAACAGACTGTAAGCATTACATCTTTTCCATAGTTAATGCAGTAAAAACTGTTGTTGTAGCTTACTCTTCAGTGTGTGATAAACTGTGCACCAGAACTTCACATTTTGATGAACAGGAGTTTTTTTTCCTTAAAAAATTCAAAAATTTTCCATAAGTCTAGCCTTAAATGTTATGTTCTTCTAAAAGTCATCTTCTCTGTGTTATTACAATTTGATTACAAAATAACAGACTGTAAGCATTACATCTTTTCCATAGTTAATGCAGTAAAAATGTCTAAATACCAATTTTTTAAAAAAACCCGGGGGCCTGATTGCTCATAGCCTGTTCCTAGTTTGGTTGTTTGCTTCATGAGCGTCAAACTGGATGGCCTTAGGAGCAATGTCACCAGCTTCCCTCTTTCCCTGCGTGCTTCCATCCTGAGGCCAATTAGTGCAGGCTGATTTTTGACCTAGAATGGCAAAGGGTTTTTTTTCGGTTTCTGGGAACCTGCAAATATTTTCACCAGTCTAGAAACTGTCAGAAACATCTACTTCTTTGGAATGGTTGCGACTTTAACTAGATCTGAGGGTGCTCAGGTCTTCTTCTAAACAAACCTTGGGTTTTGTATATCAGCTTTAGTTTAAGTGGAGCCGTTGGTTACTGTATTGCTGAAAAAGCAATGTTTTTAAAGACCCTGATGCTAGCAGCAGCAGCAACATTTAAATAAATGCAGTCAGACGTGATCATTGTTAACGTGCCTGTTTTGCCGTTGGCCTTAGAACAGCATTTGGTCTGAAAACTCAATCTTCACTACTAGAACATGAACTTTTTAATGGTGAAAAGCCCAAATATCTATTAAATACTTTCATGTTAATCAAACTATGATGAATCCCGGCAAAATTTGTGAAGGTCTTTGATTTCTGCATTGGAATATTCACATTAAACTTAATTATTGCTTGCCACGCTATAATAGACTAAATAAACTTCATGAGTACGGGCTGTGTTACCTGTTTTAAAGATGAACCTAGTGGGTCTGTTACCTAAATGTGCAAGTAATCCTGTTGTGACAGAAACTTTTATTTACTGTCACCCAAGGAAAAAAAAATCAGAGGTTGTTTTTACTGGCACTTCATCCTTGCTGACTTTGTACACCTCGGCTGGGTCTTTCTTACCTTTTTTTTTTTTTCCCCCACAGTTTTGACAGGTCATTGTTAGCTGACAATTTAGTTGGAGTAGCCTCTCTGGTCGTAGGTCCGTGTACCGCTGGACGAGCTGTAAATTACCGAAGTGAGTAGCTCTGCGGTAGGAAAGTCTGGAAGTATACAGGTAGTTGTGTTTAGTACTCTGTTGGCGTACGTCCTATTGACTCGTTCTGCAAGGAGCTTGCCAGCAGCTGAAGGTGCTGATCCTTCACTAATTTTTAGAAAATTTTTCATACAACTCATCTCAAATTATTAGTAAAACAAGAAACATTGTTAAGCATTCAATAAGTTATGAGAAATTGTGTAACATAAACAAAGTGAGGAAACATTAAAATTCTCGAAAGAGAAGAAAAATGTTTTCCTTTGATTTACTACAGAAGCATGAACAGCTGTGGTAGTCCTAATGGCCTTCTGTAGAATATAAAAACTAAAACGCCTTTTATTCTGGCAGTTTTTAAAGTACTGTGAACTGTGGTTAGGGACAACAAAAAGTAGATGAAAGAAGAACTTCAGGTAGAGGTGGTTTAGAGAGCAATTCCAGTACAAGTGTGTGTACTGCCTTTCATTATTTATTACAAAACTTTACTGACTTGATTTATTAGTAATTATATCTCACTGTATTCTTGTTTATATCCTGAAAGAGAGAACCATGCTCGCTTCTATCAGTGAATGTTTAAACACAGGATGTGACATGGTCCAAGGAGTACGTTAGGCAGAGTAACTCTGAACAGACAGAGGCACTGTCCCGCAGGGCCAAGACCGTGCTCTGTTCTGAGTCCCAGACAACGAGCCAAGCCTCCGCTGGTTTGCGTTACGACTCTACTTACAGGACTCGCCCGAGGACCAGCAGAATGCACAGGGAAAGGCCAGGTGGACGTCCTTCTTTAAAGCATATTCAACTCAGAAATCCAGTTGTCTGCAGTAATAACACAAAGGTAGAGGCACAAAAGCTGTAACTGGCACTTTCACTCAGTATCCTGAAGAACTGGGGTTTCAATGCCCTATCAGTGCTTCCTTTACCTGGAACTCCTGCTGTGAAATAGTGCTAATCATTAACCTTGTTAAATTAAACGAAAATGACCACCTCACCAGAGGGCAACTCAAAATGGATCTGCTGGCCCTTTGCATTAGGCAAGCACTTAATCATATTGCAACAATTCAGACCAAATTCCTTCTGAGAGAAAGTGACCTGCTCTGCTTTTCATGTCCATGGGCCTTAATGCTCGTGAGAAACAAGTCTGTGGAAATGCTTTTTACCCTAGTTCCTCTGAAACATTTCCCGAATGCTCTGCCCAGTTTCCTTTTGTAGAATTGACACCTTAAGGTTTTGGAAACCCAACCCATTTTTTTCAGATTACTCAGTAACTTAACAGAGCTTCTCTCAGACACCTGCCTGTGTGGACACTCCAGGTTGAGTCTGCCTTTTCCAGGGTAGCTGATGGGCCAACGCCTTGCTCACATTCCGTATTTCTCTCTCCCGGGTTTCAGTTTGTCTGAGGCTTCCCACACACAGCATCGTTTGTGTGCAAACTCTGCAGCTGGAGCCAATTCCTGTTGGCTTTGGGAGTTTAAAATACGTGCAGGCGCAGACCATAGCCATGCACACTTTGATAAGGATTTCATGCCCTGAGAATCCTTATCGCTTCAAGAGTTCCCTGGGCTTTGACGGCAAAATCTTCTGAGCGGTCTCAGTCTCTGGCAGGCAGTTTGTCTCCAAAGCATGGAAGCTGTATCTCCCAGCTCCAACTTTTCTCTAAGCCTGCTTTGACCATGAATAAAGTCATCCTATCCCTTCTCCCTTCCAATCATCTCTTCCCCACTGGTGTTTGCCATTACCAACACCTTACCTGACCGTTAAGTCGTGGACCCACGCAGTCTCTGGTGCTTTAGAGGCCTCCACCAAGGCTGTCTGAAGATGGCTGTCTTCTGAACTACAAAAATTTTCTACTGCCTGAACCCTGAAGTGCCAAAGGACAGCGACTCAGCCGGCTCTGGGGTGTTGTTGCCTCTTAAAGGAGACAAAAAAATCATGAGTGTGTGGTAATATTTTTTCTTACATGCCTTACCTTATGAATTTCCTGAGAGCTGTTATGATGCGGACCTGCTCTTTTCTTTATTCTGGTTTTTGGTTTGGCATGGAGAGTTCATTTCACAGGGCCAACTTTTGGTCCATGGACTGTTCTGCTCAGGAAGCAGCCACGCTTTCAGACACAAATTTATGCTTTTGTGAATGTTTTTTAACTTTGGCTTGGAAGGTGTACTGGAATGATCTTTAATTCAGACACAGTTTAGAAAAACTTTCGTTAAGGGGGAAAAAAAAAGAAAAAAAAATATAGAGAAGACAAACCTGGCTGATGTCCTTCTCCTAGCGCAGTGCCGTTAGCTGGGAGCAGCGGGTTGGTGACACAGCTGAGCCGCGGTGCCTCGGTGAGGGGACGCTGCCTTTGCTGCGCTAAAAAAGGCCAGGCTTAATGTATCTCTTCATATTCCAAAGGGAATTCTTTGTCTCCAGTGGTGTCCCCAGAATGTGTGCATCTATACACAGCCCTGATGCCTTTACCTGGTTAGGTGATGGCTTTGAATGGAATCATCCGAAACTGAAACAGAATCACTCTCAATTTAATTTATTTAATGCTGCACGATATCACTGTAGTTGTTCTTTCTGTTCCTCTACCACAATAGAACTGTAGACAATACCCTACAGGAAACTTTTCTAAATAGTGGAAGGAATTTTATTTTTGGAAGATGATAGTTCTCCACTTGGTGGTCTGCCTGTTAAAAGCAAACAGTTGGTGTAGAACACAGTTCAAATCAAACAATCAACACTGGCCAATGGCACTCTTGATTTTGGGACAACTACTTTCTGCAGGCTAATTGCTACATTGCACTGGGAAAATGTTTGATTGTATTTTATATGTATTATGTATTTTATTATAAATATTCTGATAAACCTAATGGTAAATAAAACATTTATCAACAGAAATAGAACACTAGGTATGTAGCTGGGTCTGAGCATAAAGTAAGTCTACATGTCTTGTGCAGGCAGTAAAGAACTCGTTCTTCCAGTGTTCTTACCTGACCGATGCTATGAAGGAAGATAGGATAGCAGCAAATCCAAAATAAAAACTCCTCCAGAGATGCAGGGTGTATTTTCATCACAGCGTTAATGTGGTCGTATCAGCTCAGCTCAGACGAAATGGGAGAGAAGAGAGCATTGCACATGCATGTGAAATACTCCACAGATGTATTTGGGGCTGGCCAGGTTGGATGAGGTTCTGAGCAACCTGATCTGGTTGGAGATGTCCCTGCTCCTGGCAGGGGGTTGGGCTGGGTGGGCTTTGAAGGTCCCTTCCCACCCAAACCATTCTATGAATCTATGAGATGAAGTGATGAACACTGTAGGGTGCCTTGAAACTTCAAACAAAGAGACATTAAGAGAAACAGTGTGAAGTGATGGTGTACCTCCTCCAAGCACGGCATTGCCACTCTTTTAACTACATGTTGGGAATGTGGTGATTTGGTCCTGGGTCTCAAAAACATTTATTTTATTTAAAACAATTTTTAGCTCACCAGTCGTGCACTTTGAGGAAGTGCATGCTGCTTCATGGTGGATGACCAGCTAGCATGCTGTTTTATATGCTCGGTCCTTTGGGGAGCCATCTGTCCTCTTAAAATAAATAAATATGGAATGGATGTGGGCCGCTCCGGTCACTAAAATTGCATTTTTACTA
>WHYT01016632.1:453377-464542 GCA_009806455.1 Tetrax tetrax | reverse complement strand
CGGCGGACCCCTGTGCCTGCGGGGGCTCGGAGCGTAGATGGCGTTTTATTTCTCCCAGCCATCGCCGCGGCTGGCCGCACCCCCGAGCACGCCCGCCCGTGGCCCGCGGCGCAAGGCCCAGGGAGGCTGGGGGTGGCGGCCGGGCCCTCGCAGGGCCTGTGCTGCGGCCTGCCCTGCCCTGCCCTGCCCTGCCCTGCCCTGCCCTGCCCGCCGAGCGGGGCTCTCGCGAGGGTCCCCTGCAGAAGTGCAGCACCCCAGCACAGACTCTGCACCTTGGGATGGTGTCAGCAAAGGTGCAGGTTTGTGGGTTGTTTTTTTTTTTTTTTGGATGGAGAAAGGAATGTGCCAGTGGAAGCTGCCTGGTTCATGGCACTGGCGCTGCTGAGGGATGCGCGCTGCTGGGATCCCGTCAGGATGTATTCCTGCTGCTGCTGTGGAGCGGCGCGTGTGGGGTGCAGTTCTCCAAAAGTGCCCGCAGCTGGCACCCGGCGGTGCCTGTTGCGGGCAGTGAAAGGAGCAGGAATCCAGTCCTTCCCCTTGTGCCGCAGAATGAAAAATAACAAAAAAAAAAATTTAGAAAGTAGGGAAGAAGTGAGCCTTTGCCTATGAGGGCTGAATCTTCAGGTTGAGATGTTCATGATTTCTCGGTGCCCATGTAACCACAGACTCTTCTGAAGAGGAAAAGATGATAATCCCACGTGAGCTGTGGAGACAGGACTTTAAAACCCCTTATAAAACATTATGAATGTATCAATGAAATCACAGAATCGCTCACACAGCACATTGTGGGCTTCCACAGTTGCCATCACAACATGGTTCCAGGTGTAATTTGTGCATTTGGCATAGGCAAAGAATGGTTTTTCTTTCTACAGACTGTGCAACATAAGCTGAAGGTCAGCCGGCCCGTTCCTCTTGCATATCTTGCAAATAAGTGTGAGTTCGCTGTCAAAACACTGTTAGCAATTCTGCTGCTGAGTGACAAGGGTCCAGCCTGCTCTTCTGCGGCTAAGTGGGCTCAGCTGGGCTAACGGGACTGTCCAACACTGGGAAATACTTCGACCAGCAAAATCAACCGCTGTAATGCCGTGAGCAACCCCGGGAGCGCAGCAGCAGGACAAGAAGGGCTCGCTGTCGGACAGCTGCTTCTCTGGAGTCAACTGACTTCCACTGGATGTGCTTGCTGGAGAAGTAGGAGCCTGACTCAGAATATCCACATTTGCTGTATTTCGTGCTCTGGAGCAAGCAACAAATGGTCCCTCAGATGTTTTTGGCTGAATAGGTTGCTTCATCTCGACTCCACGTGCAGGAAGCTTCTCATGTTTCCTTTCTTTTGGCAGAATTATTGCCGTAGTTTTCTCCGGGTAAGGTTTAAAAGTCCGTTTGAGCTGGGGCGCCTGGAAGGGGCGCAGCACGGTGCCCCTCTCCCGGGGCGGTTTGCTGCTGGCGGGGATGGCCGGGGAGGTGCAGTTTTACTTCAGCTCAGCAGAGGGCCGAGTGCTGCCGTAGCTGCCAGCATCTCCCGCCGCTCTGGCAGGAGCACAGCCTGGGCGGCGGCGGTTCTCGGCCTCGTTAGGCACCTGGCTGCTGTTGACATGGAAGCAACTAAAATCAACCGCAAAGGGATCAGACTGCTGTGGTCCTGCAGAGTCACCCGAGGGCTGGAGCCCGCCGGAGCAGCGCTAGCCGCTAGCTCTTGCCTCAAGTCTCTGGGGGTTAGAAGTGCTGAAAGACTCCCAAAACCCAAGCAACCTTTTGTGTTTGAGATGAAGCAGGCGTGCGGCCGCTGCAGAACCTCTGGCTTTTGCAGGCTGTAAGATGCCTATGAATGGCTGAGAAGGCTTTAAAGCAGGACTGAATGTACACCTCGCTGGAAGGACGGGTGGCTGTCTGCATGTCACTACTGCTACGGCCTGTCCCTTGCCACTGAGTCCAGATCAAGGCTAGGAGAGTGCTGCTGCCACCACAAAATGAGGAGGGGCAGCACGCCGGGAGGTGGAGAGGGCAAGACCGTAACTGCCCCTTCCAGCGGTTAACATCTGGAGTGAAACCGTGGTGCAAGAGTTGGGGTGGGGTGCTCGTTAGCGAACAGAGAGCAGAAACTTCGTGACAGAGATGAGAGCACTCCGCTGCTGACACCTGGGGCCCACAGCATGCTACGTCTGACACAACCTCGCTGCGGCACCGGAGGGCCCTTCTCCCACTCCCATCCACACCCCCGCCGCGGCTCCTGCCGCCTCGCCTTCCGCTGGGTCTTGCAACAGGGCAGCTGCTGGGTAAACTGATCCCAGCCTTCCCTTGTGGATGGTTGCCTTCCAGTGGATCATCTGGCAAACCCAGCTGAGGAAAAATCCCAGGTATTTGTATCTGATGCTTTCCACTGACCGCAGCTCCTGCTAGAAGGGGTAAATGCAGCAGGGACACATTCTGTTCGTGTAGCAATGAGCCCTGACCCAGTACAGACCTGGTCTACTGGCACAGTTGGTACAGGAGACGTTTGTGCCAGGGCTGAGGGACTGGGTTTTACACCAACGGAGTCTGAACTATGGTTCAAATTCATGAAAATAGGAAAAGGCTGGGTTCCGTGACACGGTACACGTGCTGAATAACGTTTACACCGGTGCAAACTGCGCCTGAAAGGTTTGAGGTGACAACGCCTGTGCAGTGCCCGGGTGGCGGCTGCTGGTAGTCACAGCTCTGCCACCGGTTATTTCTGACACCTGCAGCGACGAGGCATTTTGAGAGGTGAAACGTAGGGGAAATTACACCGTCAGCACTCATTGCTTAGGTTGACAGGTGCCAGGTGAAGTTCTGCAATCCACATTTCGTCTTTCCTGACAGCCCCGCTGTCAGGTGCCTGGAGGCCAATAGAAATAGCTGTCCAAGCGCCTGGGTCTCCTGCTGGGTGCCCAACGCTCTCTGCAAACCCAGCCCCAGTCCCTGGTGGGACTCCCGAGGGTCCGGTTCAAGTAGGCGTCGCACTTGGATGAACACCAAGGTGAAAAAGAAAAGAAGCGGGAGATAAACGTCATCACTAATAAACCTACCAAACTTTCTGTGTTGTATCACATGAGCTGTGCTCCTCCTGGGTGCTGTCCCATGGGAATTAGTGCTATCTGCTGTGCTGATGCAGGAAAATCCTCCCAGGATATTCCAGGGAATGTTCTATACAAACTCTTCAGGGTGTGGGAGGTATCTCAAAGACTGAGGAACTGATACACATTCTCCTCTGGTCCCAAACCATTTTTGTTTGAGCCAAGGAGGGGGAAAACCTCCCAGTATTTCCAGTGTGAGCCTGACGATGTTGCTATGCTGCTTGGAAAAAATGCATAAATATCCAAAGATCCTTCTTCAGCTCTTGTTGTCATTTCTTTGGAGCAAAGACTCCAGGAAATGAATCTGTGGGAAATACAGGCTATAAATAGATCCCCAGACCCTGTGTCCTGCTGCAGCCAGAATCCCTGCAGAATTCACATCCCCAAGGTGGAGTGGGAAGGGAATGTGGCGTGTCCTGGGGAGAGGATGGCATGTTGCAGCTGGAAGTGAAGGATGTCAGTGTGTCAGCGTGCGGCGATCTCGCTGGGGCACCCAGTGGGTGCTGTGGCCAGCCGGCGGGCAGATTCTCAAGCTGCAGGCGACATGAGGCTGTAAAATCAGGACGAACATGGGGTTTGTGACATGGGCTAGGTGAAAAATGCTGACAGCAGGGTCACTCTTATAGGGGAGTGCTCTGCTCTGCATCCTCATCCTCTTCCTGTCCTGAAGGGAACTTTTTGTCAGGCCTCAGGAAAACCGAACAAGGAGGATGAAAGTGTTGTGTGTGCGAAACTGAAACAGTTGGGGCTACACTGTGTACCCACGCTGGAAAAACATGCAGCTGAGGTGGCAAGATCCAGAAAGAAAAGGGAATGTCTTTCCAGACTCCTGAGGCATGAGCGTCCTTTCACCAGCTTGGAGTCTGGGATAGGGGAAAACCCAGCATGGGGAATCCAGGACTCTGGCAGCTGGATTTCTCTTTGTTGTGCTGGGACTGCACTCACGTGAGCTGGTGGGATGAGCCGTGCTCCAGAAGCTCCGACCTCTGGAGCACAGAGCAGGCAGCGGGCAGGGAGGGGAGGATCTGCTGTCCCATGAGGCTTCCCACCAACGGCAGAGGCCGAAGCTCTGGCCCGCGGAGTGGGATGATCTCTGCAGTCTGTGCAATCTGGTACGGCTCTCGAGAGATCCTGTTTGTGGGTGGAAGGAAGTGAGGTACTGTGGTTTGGGGGGAAAGCAGTGTTTCAGCAAGGAGAGCTGTGCTGTGCTCTGGAGTGAGACTCGGGGACAGGGAAAGCTACAAATCTGGAGATTTGGCCAGGGTGTTTGGAAAACATCTGCAGCAATTCATCACACGGGCCCTGTGAACACCATGTGCGGGAGCGTCCTGCCTCTGGCTGCTGTGTTACTCTGCCAGTGGTTTTTTTTGACATGCGGCGGTAACACCAGAGCCTAAGCTTCCACGTCCCGGCAGAAAACGATGCATTTAACACATGTGGGTCCCCATAAAACCGGGCCGGTAGTTTGTATGCCACATGGTGAGCAGTGGATTAATCCCCCGCCTGGGGAGTGGATGTGTTAAGGATCATCACGTTAACACATCTTCGAAATCCTGAACCCAAGCTGAGCTCCTGGTTCACACCAAAGGAGAGCAACGTCCCTCGGAGCTGTCGGTGGAGGAAAGGGCCCTGTCCGGTTGTTCGCGGAGTTCCCGTGTCGCTAAGGTATTTATGGGGCTGTTTTGTCCTCGAGGCTTCTCACTGCCTGCTTTACAGGCTGGGAAAATGCAGCCAAATGGAAACCTGAGGGGTCCTTTCTTTCCCCCGCAGCCTTCTCCCGGCGTGGGCTCTTGTGGAAAGGAGGAGGTGAGGTTACTGTGGGACGGGGAGCACCCACCCGGGGACCAGGGCTTCTCCTTGCTGAGGGCGCGTGCACTGGGCCCCATGGCGGCGTTGGGCAGACTTCTGAAACGCCTGCAGTAATTCACCAGAGTTCTCACAGATGCCGCGCTCACCCACCTCTCCCCAAACATTGCTGCCTCTGGGCTGCTTCGCTTCTGCCGGCAGCAGAGAGACCCCCCCGCACCAGCGCTGCCTCTTGCACAGGGAGACTCGCTGCAGCTGGGCACTGGGGGGGCATCCGCAGCCCAGGCTCCCTCAAAGCGAGCCACTTCTTCACCCAGTGCTTGGTTCCGTGCTGGAAAGCCTTAAACGATCCCGCTAGCGCGTGTTGCCTTGAGATTTGCACGAGCACTTGATGCGCTGGTGTTTGCACGCTAGCAGTCAGTTCCCTGGGAAGCGCAGCTCCCGGCGACGGGGAGCGAACTCTGGGCCTGTCGCCACTGGAGGCTGCGGATGCCAAAGGTTGCATGGGTTAATAGGGAAAAAAAAAAAAAGAAGCTCTTAGCAAAACTCGTGGGAAAAAACACCAATAGGAATGAAGTGCAAAGATCTGAGCTCTGGGGAAGGAGGTCTCTCATAATATAAATAACAGTGTATGTTGTCTGGTTGCGTGCTGCGTCCTGTGCTTCTGCCGTTTGCCGCAGGTAGGAACGGGGCACAGGGCCTGGTGTAACCCCTACGGCTTGTGACCCTGGACTCCCTGACCACCACGGAGCACGCAGCCAGCAGCCTCTGCCCCGTGGAGCTGTTCATGCGTTCGTGAAGCTCGAGTGGGAACAAGAAGGCGAGGGGTGGTGGGTACACTGGCCACGCTGGCGACCCCCAGCCTCTGACCCCAGCGAGCTCAGGCTCTGGCTGACGCTAAGATTGAGTCTGAGCCCCGTGGAGGAGGGAGAGGAGCAAGGGCCAAAGACAAATCTTTTCTGATTTGTCTCAGAGTTGCTGATAAATTGTAGAACAAATTTATTTTCTCCCCTGCTGTTCTAATACTCACAGATAAAGGCTAAAATGCTGCTGACTCTCTTCAAATACGGGGCACGTGTACCTCGGAGAGAGAGGCAAGGCTTCCTATAAACACATTTATGTTTATTCCCAAATGTCTTCCTCTCAGCTGAAGAAAGGGACACCAAACCCTTAACTTTGACAGAGCTATCTTTTCCCATCTCAGCAGACTTTTGGCCAGGACAGCGTGAGTTATTTCGCTGTCCTTGTTTGGGAAGTGTCTGTGCAGTGGGATGGAGGAGAGCACAGCTGAGCTCAGCCTGTCCACCCCGTCGTCCCACTGCAGGCATCAAGCTGTGGAGCATGTGAGGGAAGAGCTTAGCATGGCCCCATGCCCCTCCGCTGCCCAGAGCCAGCAACTGGTCAAACTGGGTGCTGCCACAGCTCTTTGTGGCTGTTGCCCAGGCACCAGACTGGCTGCTGAAGGAGGCAACCGTGCTGTAACCGTGCGTGCTCTGGCTGGGTGGTCCGTGCTCCTGTGGCACAGAAGATTAAAACTGGTGAAAGGCCAAAGCTTTGGAAAACAACGTGATGCTAGGTACAAAAGAGAAGAGACCTGGCGGTTGCTGTACAAATGAATCTGTTCAGCGCTTGCTGAAACGGAACGTACACTGGGGGAGAACGGCCTCCAGACTCTGCTACAGCCGCGTGAACGGGAGCCCACACAGCCAGAGTCCACTGGGTGTTCTGGCAGCGAAGAAAGGACAACAAGCCATGCCTTTATGAATTGCTTTTCCTAATTGCTCTTTTATTATTTTCCCTTTTTAGTTAATAATTAAGAGTTGGAGGAGAAGGGAAATGCCAGTTCTGAGCCTGTGGGGTGGTGACTGATGCTGGAAGAGGGTGCAGTGGTACACTGAGATTTTAATAGAGCGTGTGACTCTGCGGCTCAAAGTCCTCTGCGCAAAACTGGTTCAGACAGGCTGTATGTGAAAGCTAAGGATGGAAAAGACTGCACCAGGGGAAGGAAGGTATCTAATTTTTACAAACATCACTGCCAGATTGAGATCTGATTAATCAGTTCAGACTAACATCATATTAACATCATCTTTGTCCTTGCTGCCGTTCTCAGACAAGCCCTTTCAGCTCCAGCCGTCACATCATCTACTGCATCCGTAAAAGCATCTGACGAGCTCCATCCCGTTCCCCGTGAGCAGCAATCATGCTCAGAATCGAGCTTATTGATTTCCTTTATTCAGTTTCATCTTCCTCTTCTGAAATTCAAAAATTACTGCAAGTCCCCATGTGCTGGAAATCTCCTTTTCATTACTCCTGAAGTTGATTTAAGACCTAGGACAAGAGTTTTTCGAGACACTTTCAGCTAGAAAGACTTACAAGCTGTCCCTTTTTCATCTCCCTGAGTGCATTCAGATGAAACCAAGTAAGAATCTTTCATATCAAGCAATTTTGAAATGTTCCAGATGTGCAGACACATGCATATCATCTCTGGAAGGACTTCTGATTTCTACTCGTATCTCGCACTCGGTTTCTCGCTCACACGTCTGCTGGGAGCGCATCCTTGCATTCACTGGTGATGTCTGCGCTAGAATAACCTTCCACTTCTCGTCCTTGTCGCCAAGATCGGCATTATCAGGCAGCTCCAGCTCTCAGATTTATTCACAAAAGTTCCCACCTGCTGGTTTTAGACGTTAAAGGAATGGAAATTCCTTTCTTGTATCATCATTTTAATGCCTCATCTCTGGAAAAAAATCCTAGTGGGGGGCACCAGGAAGGGTTGTTGTTTCTATACTGTGCCATCTGCCAAAGCAGTAATTCTCCATCTCCTGAACACCTTCACACTCCTTTATTATCTCACGGAGTGCACGAGAGACGGAAACCCCAGTCATCAGGAGAGGTTATTAGGCCTTAGCAGGAGTTGTATCAGCCTGCAGATGAGAAAGTTGCTTTGGTTCTCCTTTGTACTTTGAAGCAAGTGCTGATTAAGAGCCATTAGAGGTGCTGTCTTGCAATCAGCAGCTCTAGCTTTTACCAGGAAGCATTTTTAGGATGGGTCAGCCGTAGAAACTGTCTTTCACAGCTGGGCACTGTGATTGTGTCTAACGCTTGAGAAGACCACAGCAACTTTGAACAGTTCTTGTTTTGATTGTATTAAATCAGATACGTCATTCCAGCAGGCATCACCAGATCTGTATCACCTGTGGCTGCGAAAACACAAGATGAGTTCCCTGTAAATTTGGTATTTATCTTTATTAGGGCTGGGTCTAGCCTTGGCCTGAAGGAGGAAGGGCCTGGCCCGGCTGCCATGAGAGGAGCCCAGGCATCAGTGCAGGGCTTCTCATGGGGTGACTGAGAGGATCTCTAAGCCCCTGCTGTCCCCCAGGAAATCAGCTTGTACTTTACTAGCTCCTAGCTCTGTTCTCAATGTTGTCTTTTTATCTCCAGGTTGAGCTGACAAAGTAGTGCTGGACTTGCAACAAGGAGTCGGCGGCCACGGCCTCCATTCAAATTGAAAAGCCCCAGATAAGGGGCTAATTCTGACTGTGGTGATGTGCTTTGTCTGGGAAGAGGTTTTCCTGGCAATTAAATCACCTGGGAAAAGACTACGCTCTCCTGCAAGCTGGGACAGAGTGTGGAAGGACGGGATGAGAGGCTTTAAAAGTTGGGAACCCTCTTTTTGTTTTCTGTATGTCAGGTGAACTCTGCTTTAGCAGGTGCTGAAGGCAGAGAGAACCAGCCCAAAGCCGTGGCTCTTTTCCCGAAGCGGGAGGACAGATCCCCATCCCTGGAAACGTTCAAGGCCAGGCTGGATGAGGCTCTGAGCAACCTGATCTAGTCGGGGAGGTCCCTGCTTCTTGCAGGGGGGTTGGACTAGATGACCTTTGAAGGTCCCTTCCAACTCTAACCATTCTATGATTCTATGATCCATGGAGTGCTGTGTTCGGGTGCCTGCTACGTTCTCCTGAAGCTGTGTGAGGTGTCTGTGGTGGGTTCAGAAGCACTGCACAGCCTGTGGTTGGGATCTGTTTGCTCACACGGGGTCTGCTTGCTCGTTCTAGTCCTCACATGGCTAAATGAAGAGTTAATTTAGTCCAAAGAGTTAAGCAGGAGGGCTCAGAAGTGAGCAGTGAGAGTCCAGAAAGGGGGGATGATGCATCTGGGTGTTGGGGGGGGAGGGTCATAAGTGTACCCAGGGGGCAAGTAGCTTGAACATAACCTAAGAGTCTGTGGCCTCGCAAGAAATTCTGAGTATCAGGAGCAAAGGATTGCCTGGACTTTGTTGTATTCAAGACTTTCAGGGGATTCAGCAGCTCTCATTCCTCCATTCCTCCTTCCTCTGCGGCAGGAATCCCCCAAATCATTATCAGCAGTTCCCCCTTTCTTGGAGCGGACTCTCCACCTTGTTGCTGTTGACACAAAACCTCTCCATCCCCACTGGCCGTGTGCCAGACCTCTCCGCGAGCAGGGCCAAGGCTGGGCCGTGTCTGCCAGCATGAGAACCTCAAATCCCCGCTGCAGTGGACCAGCTCCACAGGGGACGGTCCCACAGCCCCGCGAGCCCGCCTGGGCTGACCCATGGCACCCACAGCCCTGTGAGCCCACCTGGGCTGACCCATGGCACCCACAGCCCTGTGAGCCCACCTGGGCAGACCCATGGCATCCACAGCCCTGTGAGCCCGCCTGGAGAGACCCATGGCACCCTCAGCCCCGCGAGCCCGCCTGGAGAGACCCATGGCACCCTCAGCCCTGTGAGCCCACCTGGGCAGACCCATGGCACCCGCAGCCCTGTGAGCCCACCTGGGCAGACCCATAGCCCTCCAAGCCAACGTGCCACGCTCGGTTGGGCAACGGGTTGCAGGCTGCTGGAAAATAAAGAAAAGCAGTTCTCCTGCTTGGGAAGAGTCAACTGTGTTGAGTTTACACTGCGTCTGTGTTGCAGACCATGAGATAGCTTAACTTGAGCTGTCAGACCTGGCATTTTTCATCAACCTGAACTTGATTAACTTATTGTTAATGACGCTTTCCAACCAGAACGTGCATTTCTTTGATCAGTGCTTTGCAGGGCGAGTACCACCCATTGCTGCATCCTGTGCCAGCTCATTAGAAGTTGCCTTCGTTACAAATCGCGCTTGTCAGCTGTGTCTGAAGCCCTGGAGCTGGAAGCCTGCACAGTAAGACAAGGAGTAAGACCAGGTTTTTGTTCCTAGGTCTCAAACCATGGACAGCCAGTTTAGACGAAGGAGGCCTTGTAATGGAGGTGCAATCACCGATGAGCAGAAGATGAAGCACAGCAGCTGCCCAGAAGTGACCAAACCAGATGATGTTTTTGTCGTTGTCTCGTCTGTAACCGCAGGCAGGGATTGATGGTCCCTGTGTTTGAAGCAGGGTAAACAGGAGCGTGTGCACACCAAGCTTCTCGGAGCTGTAGCGCCGGGGCAGGATTTGGCCTCGTGGGTGCAAAATACCGGTGTTGACGTCGGTGTTAGTCTCCTTCATGCGCTGCCTGGTGACTTAAAGCATCGCTGGTGCCTGCCCTGAAAAAGCCACACACTCTGGAAGACTGTTGTCCATGGGGCTGCCTGCCCTCACAGAATCGTTGCTCTTCATAAGCTCATAGAGAACTGGAAAGTGAGAGACTTTCAGCATTAATTGCAGCTGATTTTTCTGGTAGCCCGCTGTTCCACAGCTGATTTACAACTGCCTGGAAAGAGGTTAAGAGCCCTTTTGTCCAACGGTGTGGTGAAGTGATCTAAACCAGGATAGGGGAGCATGCTCATGACACCGTGACGTGCCTTCGCAGCAGCCTCTGCTCCTTGCTAAGGCAGGGCGGCCAATGCCAACATTTGATGCAAGAAAGTCATCACTGCCAGAAATCAATGCAGCCAAAAAGCCCACCGGCATTCTCTGGTTTCCCTCTGCTCGTCCTGAAACCTCCGCATCTCTTGGCTTTCAGGACATCCTGGGTTTGGACCCCCCGGCTGGGCAGCCGTGCCTGGAGCCGTTCCCCTCGTGGCCTCCTCCTCGCAGCAGCCCTACAGCTGCAGAAAAGCTGCGCAGGCTGTGGGGCTGGAGTCGGTGCGGAAAGGAACGGCACCTGAGGTGTGCTCCCCTCCAAGCCAGCCGTAGCACGCCCCCAGAAGCTGTGAAATGGCAGCAGTGTTTCAGATCCCCTTCTCTTGGCGCGCTGTGACTATTAACTGCGCAAACGCCGGTGGGTCAGGAGCTGCGCTGCGTGCTGCGTTTGCAGGCTCAGGCTCAGCCCCAGCCCTC
>WHYT01016632.1:405747-438708 GCA_009806455.1 Tetrax tetrax | reverse complement strand
GAGTCTCAGCCCCCGCGGCTCCTGGCCCCAGGCAGCCCCGGGACCCTGCTGCTTTCCTGCACCCCCGTGCCCGTCTGCCCAGCAAATGCTGCTGCAGCCTCCCGCTATTTTATGCGGTTGTCTCAAAGCCCCACACAGGGATCTCTGTGTCCTTAGGTCAGAATGAGAGGGTGTGGGCCAAATCGTGCCCTCCCACTGTGAGCTAGGGCACGCTTGCTTTTTTTGGGGATGCCAAAAGGTATGAGGAAAGGCCATGCAGCTGGAGGCTGCCCAGAGCTGGGGACAGCCTTTCCAGTGGCACTGGTCTGGGCAGAGTTACAGGGTGGGCTGGGTGCTGCTGCTCAGGTGGAACCAGTTCCTTGGTCTCTCCTTGCCTTTGGCTGCTGGGCAGGGTGGGAGAGGGACCCCTATGGCTGGGGCCATCCGACTGCCTCGCTGCTCCTCTCCCTCCCTGAGGGAAGGGCTGGCAGTGCGCCTGGGTGCTGCGATGCTGCTCAAGCCATGCTTTGCTCAGCCACATGTTGTCACCGAGGGCAGGGGACAGGATGCGGCTGGCTGGCATCACCCCCTGGGTGACCTTGCTCCGGGACGGTGCCCTTAGGAAAAGCAGCGCAAGAGCACAGGCCCCCTCTCTGGGGAGCGAGTGTCCGCTCTGCCAGGCTGACCCGTGTGGGCAGGGAGGGATTGTACCACCCATGATCTCATGCTTGGGTCCCCTTCGGAGCGACGGCGGCTCTTCAGTGGTGCCGGAGATGTGTGCAGCCCGACTGGGCTGCAGCGGCGATGCCGAGAGTCGCCCGCTGGCGCTCGCAGCCCTGGTTGAGCGGATCCGGCCCAGCTCGCTGTAGGTGGAGTGTTTGCGCTGGAGAGCCCAGGCTTTCAAAGCTTCAACAGAAAGTTATTTCTTGTGATAAATTGATGGCTTCATTTTTTTGACCTTTGAAAGCTTTCCACGCGTTAGCTACATGTAGGAAATGTAATTTTCCATGCTGAGAAATGATGAGTGCTAGCTCTGAAGCAGAATGACCGACGTGATCTTTTTTTGGCTGTCTGGCAGAGCTCATTCAGTGTGAAACACGGCCTGGGCCCCGGGCTGAGCTCCTCTCCGTCAGAGCCTCGGTATCTGCGTGACAGCGGAGTTGAGAAGGGGAACCGGGTGGATTTAGTAGAATTGTTTTCTTTTGACGGCTGCGAAGCTCATGGAGAGACATGAAGGCAGAAGGGCTTCCAGACTTACAGGAGGATTTCAGTGACTGAAAAGTAGCTTGAGGGCAAGAATGAAATGCTAAAATGATGGCGGCTGAGGACTGCTTGGTGCGGAGCCCCTTGGTCCCTGGGCTGCTCTGATGGCAGCCGGGGCCTGGTCCCGCCGTGCTGAGCAGCGCGCTGGCAGATGCAGCATTGCCCTGCGCGCATCGATGTCGCTGTCACCACAAACACCAGACAAACACCTCGCGCGTGCCTGCAAGTCACTGCCGTGCCAGTACCCAGCCCGGATTTGGGCATACGCAGTATAAAACCCCTGCTCTGTTTTCAGGTGTCTGGGGTTGACGTCACCCCGTACGGTGCTGCAGGCTCGGCGGTGGTAGAGGACGGCTCTGCCTCTCGGAGCATCCAAAGCGACGCTGGGAGAGCTGCCTGCAAGGGGTAAGAGTCAGGCAGGACAGCTGCCTGCCACGTACTCGGTGTTCAGTAGAGTGCTAGGAGCATATACATATGACAGAGACCCTAGAAATCCAGCTGAGGTTTTTGTTCTCCTTCTTTCACTTGCAAGTTTCTCTCTTTGCCGTTTATTGGTGTCATTAAACTGGGAAGAGTACAGTTGCCTTCTGTCTGTGCTCGAGCTGCTTAGATTTGGCCTCTTCTTTTCCCTGCTATTTTGTTTCAAACCCATCCCTTTTTGACAGTGCAGAGGAGAAACTGGACCAATGTCTTCCTTAAATGCATGTTTCCCTCCTAAGCTGAATATACCAGTACTGCTGTTGACCTGTGCTTCAGGCGTGGCTGGGAACTGCGCTGTGTGGCGCGTGCCCGCGACAGATCCCCGTAACTTCACAGCAGCTGCGGACGTTCGGGCTGCCCTGCTGCGCGCAGCCCTGCAACGCCACGCGTGTTTGCTCCGAGTAGCTGGGCTCCAGACCGGCCTGTAGCCTGTGGGGACCAGAGTCATCTCCTTTTGTGCAGGCTCTTCCTCGTCTGTAGATGGAGAGCTGTTTTTTCCCAGATCCCCAAGAGCAGAGCTGTAAGACCTTGTTAATTAGTGATTAACAAGTGCTGGGAGGCGTTTGGCTGCAGGGCAGAGGGAAGGGTGGGAAGGGGTTATGTGGCAGCAATATCTTGAGATCTTTTTGTCCCTGTTGTTGCAAGCAGACAGGAAACCCTCAGCTTGGCCTTCAGGGGTGACCCACGCTGTGAGTGTGCCATGGGTGGTGGTAGGCATCGCCTGGGCGGTGCCGGCTGGGTTCACTGGGGCACTGGCTGCAGGTGGTGCTGCGTGAGGAGCGTTTGACCCTCCCTGTGCCACAGCCTGCTTCCCAATCTGCCGGCCGCTGCCCGCTGGGATCCCAGCCCCTCTCCCTCCTGAGCAGCAGGAGCTGTGTCCCCGCCCTTGGGGTGTCATTCGGGGAGTCTTCCCTCTGCTTTGTCCCTGAAACCTGACAGACCCTACCTTCTCCTTCCCAGGCGCGAGCAGAGGCGCTTTGCTGGGGCAGCTCGTTCCCCGGGCTCTGGAGCTGGGACGTGCTGAGCGAACACGAGCGTACTCCAGTTTGGGACTCCCGGCGGCGTCTGCGTGTTACGCTGAGGTGAGATTACCATGTTAAGTACGCTAATGATTACCATGGTAGGCACACTAATCCTCCCAAAGGGGAAGACATAACCTGGAAAGGTGGCTCTTGGTGGAAGTAATCAGGAAGGATCCTTGCCGGCGTGCCGGTCCCTCACGCAGGAGGTCGGGACTGGCTTGGGGGCAGCTGGTAGCTCTGTTTCGTGGCTGATGTCTTTTGAGAGGGGAGGTGTGAGGGAGCTTTAGGGAGCTGCTGGTTGGCTCCACGGGGTGTTTCTGGGGGTTAATAACTATAATGTGAAACGTCACAGGATAGCAAAACCTCTAACTGCTCAGAGGCTTCACAGTGAGTCTGGATGCCCAAAGCTCTTCATTCAAAAGGAGGAGATGAGCTGTGGGCTTGTGATTAGGGAGGAAACCTGCTGTGCAGGTCTGGCAGGGACCTGCCTTGGCTGGGGCATACCTGCTTGTTGTCCTGGTGCCTGCTTTGAAGAGGCCGGGGGAAGGCTGCCCCGCACCCCCCGGCACCTCAGGCTATTGTTTCTGGCTGGGCCGGTGGTGTTTCTCCATGCTCACAGCATGGGATGCAGATTGCTTCCCAGGGAGCAGCCCTCTGGATAGTCGGACGCTGCCTTGGGTTTCCTCCCGTGCCAAATGGGTTTGTAGGAATGTACTGAGCTTCTTTGTCAAACAGCTTGAGACCTAATGAAAGACATCATTGCGTAAGAGAAAAATATTGTGAGCGAGTTACTCACATCGTTAACGAGGTCAGATCATTGCCTTGTAACAAAATTAGTTTGTTTTGCTTTAATCAGTTTTAGTAGCTAGAGTGCTCAGTAATTACTCATGTCCTTGTGAAAGAGATGGGACAGCGTGAGCATAGCTGCTGGCAGACTTCTCTGACTGAAATTAATTGTGCAGATTATTTTGGGAAGGCATCTTTCCAGATGCACGGTGCCCCTGGAGTGATGTTGGCAGAACCCAGCTTCAGCCAGGAACGATGGTGGTCCTTAGCACGGCTCCTCTGTGAAAAGCTGTCCTTAGGGGTGTTCAGAGAAGCATTAGCAGTGGAAATGTCTTTGGATTCTGCTGCTGCTTTCTTCCTTTTTGTGATCCCGTTTGACATTCGCCATGCTAGGTGTCTCTCCAAACTCCTTTCTTCAATCTCTGTAAACTGTTAAGACCCCAGGGGCTGTCAGCTACGTCTGCTCTCTGAAACAGAAAACGTCCTCTACTATCTTTTTGTTTGTTTGTTTGTTGTTTTTTTTCTGTTGTCAGTGGTGTATTCTCTGAAAAGGCAGAGGAGGGAGAGGAGAGGGCTGCAGGAACGCAGGAGCTACGTGCCCTTGGTATCTCTTGGTAGACCCGTACCTGTAAATTGGGTCAGTGTAGCGTCTAATCAGAAGTCGGGCTGAGCTCCACCATCCCACCCGTGCTGGAGATGAGTGGTGGTTGCTCAGCGTCTGCCTGGCAGCTCCCCTGGAGCAGGGCGGAGGGAGAGCAGAGCTGCGGCACCGCGGAGCCGGTGCGGGAATCGGCTCTTGCCGGCGCTGTGGCCTCCGTTTCCTTGTGCTCTCCCTCGAAAGATCCTCGCAGGAACCTGGGTCGGGCTCTTAGAGTGCACGCAGCTCAGCAGCTTATGTTGAAGTTTTTCAGAGGTTTTCTGCAAAAGGACAAGTTCATGCTGGAGCCTCCAGCTTTCCCTCCCCTTAATCCACTTGCTGACTTCAGCTAAAACATTACTAATTCTTGCTGTGCTTTCCAGTTCCTTCCTAGAGTTCCCTTCTGGCTCTGTTCAGATGTATTTTTGCCCCCTGAAGTTGAGGGGTCTGATGGTGGGTAGTGGCTGTCTCTTGGAGGGGTGGCAGGTGTGTTGGAACTGGGGCAGTCTGCGGGCTGCTGGGTTTGCCTGTAATTAGCCGTAATTGGTGAAGTTTCATTTGTCCAGAGTATGCAGGGAACCTGCTGGGTCTCCTGCCCCGTCAGTGCTCCCGTACCACCTGCGTGGGGTGTTGGAGGTGACGGTCTGATGGACTCTGCCCTAAATAAGAACCGCTGGGAGGAAATACTTGAGTGTAAGTGTGTCAGGAGCTTTCACAACACAGACAAGCAGCAGAGGAGCAGGTCCATGCAGCAGTCAAATTTCCAAAGCTGGATTTACAAGCTCCTGGCAAACAGACTGGGTCTGTGATTATGGAGCTGTCATCTGTGGTAGCCCTCCTTCTCCTTCCCCTACCCTTGGTCTGATTTTCCTCCTGTGGGGAGTCAATTCAAGAAACCGAACAGAACAAAAGCTGCATGCTGGTGTTGTAAGGTGGTGGTTTGGGTGGTCTAGTCCCTGGGCTCAGGAGCACTGGTGTGGGTGCAGGGAAGGGGCAGCGGCAGGACTTGATGTTTCTTCTTGATGAACTTTGTGAGATTCCTGTGGGCCCGTTTCTGCAGCCTGTCAAGGTTCCTCTGGCTGGGAGCACAACCCTCTGGGACAGACTTAATGTCTTGATATTCCTCCTGGGTCACCTGCTCTTGCTCCCACCTTTTGTGTAGTTCCTTTTAACATCTGAGTTCAGTCAGGAGCTCCTTGCTCATCCATGCAGAGTTCCTGCCACCACTGCTTGGTTTCTAGGAGATGAATCATTCTTGAGCTTGAAGGATGTGATACATGACAATCAACTGAGTATCCTGGACCACTGTTCTTCCCTCTTCCCATGGAATTCCTCCAAGCAGGTCCCTGAACAAGCCACTCTCTGCTCTGCTGGAGCCCAGGGCTGTGGTCTGCAGGCCAGTTGTCTTGTTTCCCCCTCTTGGGATCCTGAACTCCCCCATCTCATGGCCACTGCGGCCAAGGCTGCTCATGACCTTCCCATCCCTGACCAGTTCTTCCACGTTTGTAAGTACTAGGCCCAGCAGAATGTCTCCTCTTGTTGGCCTCTCGCTATGCAGTGCCAGGAAGCTGTCACCAGTGCTCTCCAGAAACCACCCACCTTGCTTGAGCCCTGCTGTGGTGTTCCTCCAGCAGATACTGAGTTTGCTCGTGTCCCCTGTGAGGACTGGGATCTGCAAACAGGCTTCTTCCAGTTCTCTGAAGATCTCATCCACATTGTCCTGATCAAGTGGTCTGTTCCAGACACTCACCACAGTTTTGCCCGCATTGATGTGTCGCTCAGCCCTGAGACTCAAGCTCTCCACGGGCTCGTTGGCCGTCCCAAGGCACGGCCCGAGCTACTCTTCCTCCTCGGTGCCCCACAGAGCCCTTGTCCGTCCATCGCAGCACTCGGTCACCTCGCTGGCCTCACCGTGTCCTAGTGAGGCTGTAGACCCAGCCGTGCCCTGCGCGGGGCTCACGCCGTGCTCCGGCTGTGCCGTGGGCCTCTCCTTTAATCGCTTTTGAATTTCCCACGTTTTAATTCCATTGAATGCCCTTAATTCCCGTCTCACGGAACAAGGAGAGCTCTGTGCGGAAAAGCTCTGTGAGAGATGCGTATTTTGGCAATTCTAAAAATACACCTCGCTGGCTGAGGCTTCTGCAGGGTAACCATGGCAACGCAGCTCCGGGAGCAGGGTTAAAAACAATTGTGCCAATTAAGGGGAAAATCGAGCCCTTAAAAAAAAACCTAAATAAACCCCTAAAAATAATAAAAAAAACCCAACAACAAACAGCGTGCATGACGCTGTAGTGTGCGGGCTCTCTCGTGCTGGGTTGGTTGGAACTGTCCCCGCTTCCGTTCTTCGGGAGCGTCCCCAGCGCGCGTCGATAACCTCGCTGTTCCTGCGGCACAGCCCATCTCGTCGCGCTCGGCCCTGCCCGTTGGCGCGCGCGACGACGCGGCTGCCCCGGGCGTACGGCTCCCGAACCCCCGGCAGCAAAGCGAGAGTGAACAGCGGGTGGATGGGGGATGTGTCCTCTGGAGAGTGAGACGCGCTCGGAGAGCGGCCTGGCCGAAGCTCGGGCGGCGCGTGGAGGATGAGGCTCTGTCACGGGTGGTGGCCCGTGCCAGGGGGCGGATGGCCGTTAGGATTCACGTGCTGAGCCAAAGCCCCTCCAGGTCAGCGGCGATGCCTTCGCTGATGAGTTAGCTCTGGGCTGGGAACGCAGACGAGCTTTCCTTGTCCTTGTCCTTGTCCATGCTGAGCCCTGGCCAGGGTCAGAGGGAGCTTCAGGAGTGTGCTGCCAGCCTGCTTGCTGGGGACGGCGCTGGAAAGCCTGTCTGTGACTAGAAAGAGAGAAGGCTGGGCAATCTGGTCCTTCAGAAAGCTTGAAATAAAATTATTTCCAACACCTTTTTGCTGTGCTTCACAGGAAAATATAATGGAAGGATTCAAAATATCTCTTTCCAAAATATTCCAGAGGTTTTGCAGATGTTGCAGGTGTTTTCCCTCCCTGGCTGGCCGTGCATTGCCATCCCAGCCTGCTAATACCGTCCCACATTTGTCGGGTGCTGGGGACAAGGGGGCTCGGGTGCCAGCATGCCTCTGCCTGGCGCTCTGGGAAGTTTCTGATCCCGGAGCAGAGAGTGGTGGTGGTGCTGCCCGTCCCTGGGCTTCACCGAGGGCTGGTGATGGCTCCTGCCCTGCTTGTTCTCCTGAGGGCGGCTCTGCTCTGGACTTGATCAGTCCCACCGACCCTGAAGAGCCGCTGGAAGCTTCTCACTGTGAGTGGGAGCACTGGAGAGGAGGGTCTCTGGGAGACGGAGTGGTTGCCTGCTGGTTTTGCTGGTCCCAAAGCGCATGGGCGTTGCTGTGGAGCCGGTATCGGCGGAGGTGAGTTTGAGGTTAAAACTTCCCTGGGCTTGGAGCAGTGGATGCGAACCAGAGGTCTGCGGAGAGGAAGGAAGCGGGGGCCGTGCAGCTGTGCTCGGAGAATGCTGTGCCTGCTGGAAAGCAGCGGCGGGGTCTCCCGAGACAATTTAGGTGAAGGAAGCCGCGATGAAGTCACCGGTTTACTTGGCTTGGTGGTGGCAGGAGATGTGAGCGGTGCTGACAGGGATGGGACAAGGATTTCAGATTAAAGGTAGCGTGAAGGGAAACGGGCACGTCTGTCTCATGCGCGCAGGACACCGTCCCAAGGCTGGCAGCCTCGTCCTCCACGCGAGGCGGTCAGTGTTTGACACAGCCGTCACCAGAGAGGGATCTCGCTGTCTCCGAGAACTGGTCCTTCCCCTCCCCCGGGTGCGAGCCGAACCTCAGCTGTGCCCTGCGAACGCAGCGCTGGTGCTTTGGGCTGGGCACGATTTCAGGTGGGGAGAAGCAGGGTGGGAATCCCCGAGGCTCCTGGGGATGCTGGCTTTGCTGGACCGGGGGCTCCAGGGGCTGGCGTTGGCCCAGGGTGGTGGAAGCGTGGCCCTCTGTGACCCTGCCACTTGCAGAGGAACCTTGGACAGGACGGGGATTGAAGTGTTTAAACTGGCTTAGGCAAATTTACAAAAAAATTAGGGTGGAAGTCTTTGACTCGCTTTGAACTATGGTTTGCATTGATTTGGGTTAATTGCGCTGCAGGCCTCTCTGCAGTATGCCTTTGTTTGCATAGATTAAACCAAAAGCGTGCGTGAAACTGTTTTGGAAACTGGGCCGGGCTGGGGCAGAGGCAGAGCTGAAGGCAGGACGTGGGGGAAGGCTCAGCCGTGCCCAGTGGCAAAGCTGGCAGCGCGTCAGGGTGCCGGGAGCCTTCCCAGGCTCCGGCTCCGGGTCCTTGCCTCCCGGCCCAGGCTGGTTTGGTGGGGGAGGACTCGGCGGGGCGGCTGGCGTGGCGGAGGTTGAACAGGGCTCGGGCGGCTGCTGCTGAAAGGCTGGATGGCTGCTGTGGAAGGCCGCAGGTGTAAATAGCCCAGGAGTCGCGCTGTGGCCGGACCTGGCCGCCCTCAGAGCCACGCGAGCTCCGGCGGATGCGGGTTTGGCTCAAAGCCCCATCGGGTGGGAGGGGAGAGGGCAGCGGGGTTTCACCCAGCTCCGCAGGCCACTTGGGAAGGGCTATCCCAAGGCTGGGCCTCTCCACGTTGCCTCCTCTCCAGCTGTCCCGTCTTGCAGGCGTGGTGCAGCTCCAGCGCGGTTCAGCGCTGATTTTCCTGCGTTACTTCGCAGGCAAACCGGGGCACAACGTGTGTCTGGTCCATGGGCTCTCTGCGACCCTTTCTCCGGTAGCTCTGGCGTTTGTTTGGCATCCGTGTGCGTCTCCGTTCCCCTTCGCAGAAGAGAAATCATAGGATTTTTTTTTTTTTTTCTTTCCCTTGCCACTACTTCCTCGGCGGCCGTGGTCCCCTGAGAAACACCTCTGCCCCTCCAGCTGAGGGGCTGCAGGGGGGTGGTGCGTGCGCAGGGAGGGGGGAAGAGGCAGCGTAAAGAGCTCCTCTTCCCTTCCTGTGAGCTTTCATGTCAAGAGGATTTCTTATGAAGTGTGCTGGCCCTCTTCCTGCAAAATTAAAATTAGCACTAATTAAGTGGAGTTTAACCTCCGCTGTGCATGCCGCAAATGAATGGAATGTGCGATTACCTTATCTTGCAGCGGTAGAGGTTCTTGAGAATTACTTGGGCAGAAATGCAGCCCTGTATGTGGTTTGAATTTTTAATTTATGTTAACAGTTCAGGTTTGAATTAATTAATTTTAAACGGTAGACCTTTGATCTTTTCTTTTTTTTAAGCACTCCTGCTTCTGCAGCTCAAGTGTGTCTTTCCAGCCCTTCTCCCTTTGCAGTGAAATGAATTGGACAGAATACGATGAAAACGTGCTACGTACCCGCTGCGCCGCAGCCGAGGTGCAGCTCGTCTGGGCGCTGCGGTACGGGCGCGCGCTCCGGAGCTGCCGCCGGTGTCCTTCGTCTTTTCTGCCCAGGCATCTGCTGCTCTGTGACTCCCTGCTGCGCTGCCCAGGTGAGCACAGGCAGGTCAGGCTCCTGCTTGCTTTACTGAGCTGGAGAGCGCTGAAACTCCTTGGGGAACATTGGTGTGACCTTTGCGCAAAAGCTTGCACCTCCCCAGCAGCTCCTGCTGCCTGTGTGCCAAATCAGGGAGTGAGGATCTGGTTTAGGACCAATGTGGGGTCACTGTCCTCTGCCGGGGACAGTGTTGGACTAGCCATCTGAACCTTTTAGAGTTAAAGTAGCAGACATAGACTCGGAAGATGGAGGTCCAGAGGAGGCCACACAGATGATCAGGGGCTGGAGCAGCTCTGCTGTGAGGCCAGGCTGGGAGAGCTGGGGCTGTTCAGCCTGGAGAAGAGGAGGCTCCGGGGAGAGCTGAGAGCGGCTCCCAGTGCCCAAAGGGGGCTGCAGGGAAGGTGGGGAGAGACTCTTCAGCAGGGCCTGGTGGGACAGGACGAGGGGTCATGGGTTTAAACTAGAGGGAGGCAGATTCAGACTGGACATGAGGAAGACATAGAAGGAGGTAGATTCAGATTAGGTATTAGGGATAAATGTTTTACGCTGAGGGTGGTGGAGCACTGTCCCAGGTTGCCCGGAGGGGCGGTGGATGCCCCATTCCTGGAAACATTCCAGGCCAGGTTGGCCGGGGCTCTGAGCAACCTGATCTGGTTGGAGATGTCCCTGCTTCTGGCAGGGGGGTTGGACTGGGTGGGCTTTGAAGGTCCCTTCCCACCCAAACCCTTCTGTGATTCTGTGTTTCTAAGATTTCCAGTCCCTGCCAGAGCATTGACCTTGTGAGGCTGGCTTCAGCTGAAGCCAGATCCTCTGAGAATGGCTGTTTTCTCTCCCCCAGCTTCCTTTTCCCACGTGCTCCCAAGCTGTGGGAACCTGTGGTTGTCTCTGGACCCAGATCCCAGCTTGCCCTCCCGGGTCTGTGTCGATGGCCCCACTTCCAGTGGCCTCCTGCTCTGGGTGCTGGGAAGCTTTGCTGGTGGAAGCTCCTTATCTCGCTGGCTGGGGCTTCACCGTGGTTGCCGTCCAGCAGACCGGTGTTCCTGGAGGAGCAGGAGCGAGGTCTGGCTTTTCGGTCCCCTGCCCGAGCCCCTCTGTGAGCCTGCTTTGGTTTGCAGCTCCTCACAGCTGCTCCCTGGGCGCAGACTGTGGCATCTCCACTCGGGGAGGAAATCGCTTCTCCTGAAACTCAGCGTGTTGGGCTCAAACTTTTGACTTTGAAGAAGGAGTCTCATGCTGTTTGCTTTGGTTTGAGGTTGCTCTGGTTTCCACACATATCTGGCGGCTGGGTTGCCCAGGCTGCTGGGTTTCTATCTGGGCAGAACAAATTTATTGGGGGGAAGAGCAGGGCTTAAGGCTGAGCTCGTTATTTTCTCAAACCAAGCGAGTGGGATTTGGAGGAGGAAGCAAAAGGGTGGGCAGCAGTTCCTAGTGGTGGCCTTGCTCTTTATTTTTGTGGTCAGTTAATTGGCAGTCGTGGCTGCTGCCCAAGCGGCAGGGAGATCTTGCAGGAGGGGGAAGAGGCGCTGAGCGGGGCTGCCATGGCAGTGTCCTCTTCAGCAGAGTGCCCAGGTGGATTGGGCACGCTACCCAACCCTGCTGTGATGCTGTGGGGCAGTTTTGGGGGCCCCAGCGCGTTCAGAAGGATGGAGAGGCAGTTTGCAGCTCTGTACAGGGGATGCTTCGGAGCGATGGCCATCTCCCGCTGTGGGCTCCCCCGTGGGGCGGTGGCACGCGATTCCCAGCCGTGGCTCAGCCGGCGATGGGCTCTCCTGCCGGTTTTGGGGCTGAAGCGGGTGGCTGTCGGAGCAGGGGGGCGAGGTGGCTGGGGCTGGAGAAGGGGCACTGCTGTGCTGAGCCTTCTCCAGCAAACTGGAGGGGCTTTCCTTCAGCCTTGCGGGGCGGGGGAAGCTACCTGGCCTTTAGCGGCGGTTTGTTTCTGCATCGCTCGCCTTTTTAACACGTGACTGAAAACAGGCTGTAGGGGAGAGGGAGCAAAGCTGGAACCGAGCTACTGGGATCAGGCAGGAGTGTTTTCTGGAGAAAAAGCATGTAGAGGGGGGAGATTTTGCTGGTGGTGATGCTGAATTGTTTCAGTGTGGCAACAGTGCCTCGCCGGTGTTTTGGCTGAAATCTTATGGAATCTTTATATCGTAAGCGTACAGGACCTGTTCAGGACCTGACTTTAGGCACTGGGCAAATACGGAGGCATACCGGATAAAACACTACAAATATTTGTAGTTCCCTGAGAAGAGAGCTCTCTGAAACTTGAGGTTTCGCGTTACGTGTGGTCCTTTCTGGCTCTGCTTCTCAGGTTCAGATCCTGAAGTGCTTGGCAGAGAGACAAGGCTGGCCTTTCGCAGCCGGAGAGTTGAAGGGCTTTGTCCCCTCTGCCAGTCCTGTGCCCCACGCTTGTGACCGTCTCGCAGTCTGCGTGGTGCTGGTATCTGCCCGTGATGCAGGCGGGTGCGATGGGCTCTACATCCCTTGTCCAGGGGACCGATCCTGCAGCCACGCGTGGAGTCTGGTAAAGTCCTGGCAGCCTGGCCAAGTGCTTTGGGACCTGATACAGGGATTTCTGTCCTTCTGAAGCATCCCTTGGGGCAGGACAGCTGGCAGGAGGGTATACAGTAATGGTATGTAGGAGTGCTGAGCCGTGAAGCATGCTCTCAACGCAGAGATGGTGTGACGAGGTGGAGGAACATGCTTTTCTCAAGGGTGAGGATGGTGTGGGGTACTTGGAAGCCAAGTTTGCTTCTTGGTCATGGAGAGTATTAGAGAAAGCCCCATGCCCAACAGCAGTCTGTTGGCTGGAGGGAACAGTGAGGTGCTGGTATGCGGTGGGTGTGAGGGTGCTGCTTCCACCTCCTTTGGAGCACCACAAGTTGAAACCCAAGGATGTTTGGTTTCAGCCTCTGTTCGTTGACTGACTGACTTGTCTACTGCTGTGAATTCAGTGGTCTTTCCATTCCACTCCTTTGAAATGTGGAAGAAATTTTTCAGTGTGTCTACACCAAGCAGATGGGCGAGATGGGAAATTTCCAAGAGCTGAGGCAGGCTGCGAGGGCTGCTGCGGGATGGCGGTGTGGGGTGCAGTTGCGTGCTGCACTGTTTGTAAACCCCAGATGTGTAAAGCAGGGAAGTGTATGGTTTAAGGACATCATAAAACTTGCCTCCACCCGTATTGCAAACGTGAAGTGTCCTTCATATGCAGTGCAGGGAAGATTACAGCTTTAAAGGATCATAAACTCCTCTTTTTATTGGGACATTAAAATTCCAGCACAACTAGAAATCCTCCTGCAGAAGTGACAATTGCAGCAGATCTGATCCTGGGAAGAGAGCTTAAGTGTGAGTAACTTGGCTTGGCGTGATCGGAGGGATTACCTGGGGCCAAATCCAGTCACAGCGAGGTTGGAGGATGTCTTGCCGTAGACTTCGGTGGGTTTGTGAGTCGAGTGGGAGTACATGCCGTTGTGCGTTCACTGACGACCTCGTTAAACCAGTGGTCTGTGTTCAGCTGGGTGTATCTGGGGGTATTCCTGCTTTCCCTTCCCTTCTCTTTGAACTCTCAAGGCCTGAGCTGTCATTTGTTCCTAGCTCACTGTTAAGCGATGCAAGATGGATTTGCTGTAACCTCTGCGTCAGAGCCCAGGTGTAACGAGGTTTTCCAGCTAAGCCATGCTTACAGAAATGTTCCCAAGAAATCTTTTCTGGGAGAGCTTCAAAATTCAGTTGTAAACAGAGATATCAGAAATATGTATTTATATTATTCCTCTGTTTTCCTTGAAACAATGATGTTTCCAAGTGACAAAGCTCTGTGGTCCTCCAAAGCTGGGGACCGAGTGTCAGCCCTGCAGGGTGGCCCTGGTGGCTGTGGACCTGCCGCAGGAGGCTTTGCTGAGGTTATGTGTCCAGCACCATCTGGGGGTGCCCTGGGCAGGGTTATGTCAGCATTTGCCAGTGGATTTGGGAAGAAAAAAGGTCCTGTGTGTGCATCTCCAAGGATCCCTACCCATCGTTCCTGCTGAGGCTCCTCTGCGCTGCTCCCGTGGCCTCTGGGCTCGTGCGGGGAAGGTGCGACTCTGTTCAGGAAAATGTCAAGTCAACATTCATGAAATTTCCTGAAATAGGGTTCAGTAGAAGTTTATACTTGTGCTTCCTCAGCATGTTTTCAGACATGGCCCTCAGCAGGCGCACGTTACGCCTAGGCCCCTGTAGCGGATACTCGCACGGTGTTTATACCCTCGCCATCACGCGCTGCTGCCTCTTCCTTGCCGGAGGGTGCGATCATTGCGCCAAAAGCGATACAAGACTGCTGTGTTGGGGGTTGCTCTCGTCTGGGTTTAAAAGGAAAATACCTGTTGAGTGGGACCCTTGTAAACTGCAGGGTCTCACGAGCTCTCAACAATCATGTTTGAAAAATGTCGATCCTTCTTTTTTTTTCTTTTTTTTTTTTTTCCTTTTTGCTTTGGATTTCTTCCAAGCTGAGCGCATTGGGGTTTTGCAAATGTTGAGAAGCAAAGACATAGCTTACACTGGGATCACAGGGGGTTTGAGCAAAGCCTTCTGGTGAAGCCGCTGCCGCAGCGATGCTCCAGGACAATCCGTGGCAGAAGCGTTGGTTTTCCCTCGCCACGCCGATGTCATGTTCGCGTGGGTAGCGGCTGTTTACCCAAAATGCGTTTGTGCCCTTGGTCACAGCAGCAGAAGCCTGAACTGGGAGCTTTGCACTGAAGGACGCTGCGCTCTTTGCACAGAAGAATTGAGAGCCCCCAAGCCTGATCCGGCCGGCAGCTGGCCGCATGGGAGGTACACGTGTGCGCATCGCTCCCTCGACCTCTCCCGTGGAGACCTGGGCTTACAAAGCCAGGAAGGTGGTAAGTCAGACGAAGGTGCAGCTGTTGCTCACCACATCTCTCGATACTACACCTCGAAGATGGCGGTGAGAGCGGGTAGTAAATGGACAAAAGATGAAAGGAGGTGCCGCCTAACCGAGCGGGTGGGGAACACCCCGAGCGTGGTGCTGCGGTAGGTCGTGGAGGCAGATGGCTCATTTAAAGGCATCGGACAGGTTCTTGGTCTCTAGATGGATCCAGAAAGGATTTGTCTGGGATGAATACCTTACCCCGTAGCTGTGGGTACTGGGAGAGCCCAAGGGGATGGACCGCAGGGTGCCCAGGCTCCCGTGCTGTCCCTGAGCAGCCTCTTTGGAGGGGGTCAGGGCAGAACAGCAAAGCTGGGCGTTTCGTGTGGTCTGCCTGGGGTGAAGTCCGAGACCCCAATGGTCAGGACAAACGTGCTCAGAGCAAGAACTTGCACAGTCTTCCTCAAACTCTACTCCACCATAAGATGTGTGTGCGGGCGCTGCCAGGCTAACCTTCCTCTACTCAGACTGGGTTTTGCCTCCTGGTTGTGGGCTGTAAATGGGATGTCTCTGCTGAGCAAACGAGTGCACTGGGCTGCAGTAGGTTTCACTTGAGGTGTGCAATGGTGCTTTGAGAGCCCAGACCCTCCAGAGAACACGACTTCCCTTCCCAAAGCCAAGGAGGGCTGTGCGGGGGGCTGCTGGTGGTCCCCACCACATAGGTCCTTACCCCACGGCAGGACCAGGGTTGGTGGAGCATCGCAGTACAGCGGAGGGAGGAGGTCCGGAGAACAGGAGACCTTCTGGCCCCGGAGCAGCAATGCTGTTTACACTGGTTTTGTTGCAAGCCAATGATTCACTGCCAGCTTTAATGGTAGAGCAAAGCATATTTACTCAGCTTGTCTGGATGGATAACAACCGCTGGATAAGAAACTGTCAGATGGGAATCAGTTAGAGGCTTCAGCTCTTGGGTGAAAGATCTTATTTGACATCTGATGCCCTGTGCAACTGAGTAAGGACAATGCTGCTATTTATGTTGTCCTCTTCTGGTCCCTGCCCTTCTTCCCCGTCACCATCTTTTCTCTAATAGTAGAGCTGTGACCCTCTGTGTTTGCTTCCAAAGCTGGCGCTCACACCAGCCCTTTCACGTGGTTCCTGTGAAGAGACCTTTGTGTTCGCAAGGGGGATGTGTGTGGGGGTGGGACAGCGGCGCTGGCACAGTGCTGCATCCCTCTTCCCCTCTTCCCTCGGGATGAGGCAGTGACTGCAGAAGGCTGACTTTCTGCGGGGGAGAGCCCGGTGCAGGTACTGGTATGTGCCCTGCAAGCGGCTGCAGATGGGGTTTGCGTGGCGGCGGGGTCAGAGGGGGCTGGCTGCGGTTTCGGCTCTGAGTTGGCAGCTCTGGGTGGTGGTGTGGCCTTTTGCTCCTCTCCGTTTGACTCCTTGCTATGTGGGATGGTGATGCGACTTCACCCGCGTCTGCTGGCAGCCGTCTCGTCGCAAGAGCAGGTGAAGTCTCCTTCCCGGCCCCCGGCAGTGTGTGTGTAGCGCGGGGAGGTGGGAGAGGGCGCGGGAGAGCAGAGCGGCGTGATGGGTTGTGAGCAAAGAGTCCCTGCTGTCCTGGAGATCCCGCGAGAGTCCTGTGTGCGGGGAGAGCCGTTGTGAGCCCGTGTCACCATGACATCTCCTTGCCTACGACTCGGCCGGCGCTGCCCAAGTTGCCGGTGAATGAGTCAGCGGGCAGTGACTCAGGAAGGTCACCGGACCGTGTTTACCTTCCAGGCAGAGAAATTCTGCCTGCATTTATGATACAACTTGCTTAAAATCCTCGTTACGAAGCAACGACGCTTACACCCTTGCCTGAGACGTCGGGCTCGGGTCCTGGCAGGCTGCAGCCGTGTTCCGTGGGTCCTGGGGACTGTAGCTCTTGGAAAGAAATGCACGTGTGAGCCCGCTCTCCATCCTGGAGAGATGTCCCATCTGAAACTACGAGCATCCACAGAGAAACATGATGCTGTGGAGGAAAGGTTTGTAGTGAGCTTGCCTCTTCTTTTTTTTTTTTTTTCTTTACCCCCTTGGTATCACACTTCCTGCATTAAAGAGCATTTCCCTTGAACGGACCCAGTCCTGAACACAAATGCTCTCGTTAGGAGTAAAGGAAAAGCTTTTTAGTGAGGTAAAATAATTAATTTGCTGCTCTTACCTCAGGACCTAATTTTCAGGCAGGCTTGAGGCTCACAGAACATGCACTTAATCTTATCTTGGCTTCTTTATCTCTTTTTCCTCTCTTTAATGATGATGCAGAAAAGATTTTCAACTTCTTTTGACGGCTGGCTTTCTAGGTATGCTTCAGTAGAGGTGTGAAACCCAGCAGGAACTTCTCAGATAGGTGAGTTGTTCTGCAACGCGTACGGAGCTGTGGTGGTGTGCCTTGGACATCCCTCAGAAATAGCTTTTAGATTTGAAGGGCTTTGGTCTGTGAGCTGAATCCTACTTTTCCAGCAGGGCTGTGCTGTTAGGTTTGGCAGAACTGGGGAGGTCAAAGCCAGCCCAGCCCTCTCCGTGTCTGCCTTGCTGGGTGCGTCCTCCATCCTTACCTGCGTGCCAGCGAGGTCTCTGCTCCTGGAGCTGTCTGCCCTCCGGCTGGCACGTCGCCGGGCAGCGTGTCCTCCGGGCTGAGCTGCGGGTCAGCCTCGGTGCTCAGCACGAGCGCTCGTGCAGCTTGGCTCCGCAGCACAGCGAAGTGGACGTGAAAGAGAAGAGGAGCAGGTGAGCGCGCTTCAGAAAAGGTCCTGTGCTGGTAGAAATGAGTTGTTGGTGCGGACAAAGAGCGAGTGGAAGTACTGGGGCTCAGAACCAGCAAAGCTCTCCTGCTTTTCAGTGGTCCAGCGCTTCCACAGTACGGCTGGAGCTGGTGAACCCCAATGGAGAGGGCACCTGGGAGAGGCAGTGTGACCCCGCTTGGCTGGGTTCGCCCCACTTCCCCTCGGGACAGGAGACCTGCCCTGCCCTCAGCGTGTGGGGAGACGGGCCGGGGGTGAGCTGGGTACGTTGGGCGGGCTGCTCGTGGGCCAGCAAGCACGAAAGTGCTCATACTGCTCCTTAGCTCCTTCCCTGAATTTGCACGAGGCTGTTTTTGCACGAAGTTTAGGGAGCTGGTCAGGTGATAGTTAAGCAGGCCAGGTATCCTGGTAATTGCCCCTTCCTGGGTGCTACCACTCTGCCTGCCATAGCTGAACGTGGGGCAGGAGGGACGAGGGCTGGGTTTAGCCTTTCTCTCTGTTTTCCAGGGAATGCCGAGTGTGTCCTGGCAGGGAAGGCTGGGTGCGCGCTGCCTTTGGGGACGGTGGTTCGTTAGGCAGTTCGTTAGGCTCTGCTCTCCTTGGTCAGCAGAGAGCGGCTTGGAGGGAACATCTGCCGCGGGGTGACGATGTCTCGCGGGAGCGCTGGCTGTTCTCAGTCTCTTGGCTTGTCCTGGGGAGCTGGGTGAGGAGTGGGATGGGAAGGTGGCTAAGGTGGGACACGGCCTCGTTGCATGGCGTGGTTGTGAGGCTTTCCCGCTCCAGACGTGTGCGTGCACCCCAAAGTGGAGCAGTGCCTGCCCATGCCTGGGGGGTTTTGGAGGTTAGACCTTTCTTGGACCAGCGCTGGAGGCTGGTGGGGCGCGAGGAGCCTTGGCAGCACCCCAGCACCCTGCCCTGCCCTGGCTGCTCCCCCTGCCTGCCCAGGGCTGCTGGCAGCTGCTGGGAGCCGCGGCGGTGCCGGTAGCTTTGGCAAGGTTACACTGTTGATTTTACCTCTAATGCCAACATCAGGAAGCACGCTGAAATAAATTAATACGATGACTGGAGGAAAGCCAAAGCCTTTCCGTGGCTCCTGCCGGAGTCGCTCCCGCTGGAGTGAGGTGTCCCTGTGTGCCTCCGTCGGCTCCGGGCTGCCAGTCAGGCAGAGACGGGCACGGACAGGCATCCCCTGGGTTCCCAGAGGATGTGCCGTGTGTAGATCAATCCATACTCTTGTAAAATTGTGATTGCAAGACTTAACAGTGCATTGCAGCTTATCCCAGTGCAACTGTGAGATAAGGGCGCTGTAAAAGTTTACAGCCGTAATAAACAGGTCCTCCCGTAGGGACGGTGTTGGTCTTTCACACCGCTGCTGGCCAGATTTTAACTGGGATGTTTAAAACTCGTGAGTTTTCTTCAGCAAAGGTTACAGTCTGCTGTAAAGCTCCTGCTTAACATCTCTGCTCCCGCCACCTCTTAGCCTGGCCTGGAGGTTAGCCCGCCAGCGTGTCCCGTCCAGGCTGGCGGCGTTCCCAGCAGCGCAGGCACGGCCAGGACACGTCCCAGCGTCGCTCCCCCGGTGCCACGGCTGCTGTTTGGTTTGGCCCCGGCTCCGTGCCCGGCATCGCTTCCCAGGCTCTGGGATTTCTGTAGCGAGCGCGCGCACTGCGCCGGGACCATGCGGGGTCGTACGCCACGGAGGAGCAAAGGCGAAAGCTGGCTGGGCAGCTCTGGGCACGCCGGGCTTGTGGCTTCCCTGGCTTTCAGCCCTGGCTGGGCCTGGGGCTCTCCCTGCTGCTGGGAGGCTGCGGGATGCTCGTTAGCCAAGCAGCCTGCTGTCTCCTGCCCACAGATGTTATTGGTGTGGCTTGGCTTTCTGGCTCACAGGTGAACTAATGAGCAGCAAAGCTCTTCTCTCTCTGTTTATTTTTTTTTTTTTTGGTATGCGTAGAGTTTCTTCATGGATGTGCTTGCGGTTTTTTGTGCAGTGCGAAACAGAGCTGAACGTGTGCCGCTGAGCGCTGCTGAAAGAGGCGCTGGTTGGACGTTGAGGTGCTGGAGTGCGTCCAGAGATGGGCAACGAAGCTGGCGAGGGGTCTGGAGCACAAGTCCTGTGAGGGGCGGCTGAGGGAACTGGGGTTGTTCAGTGTGGAGAAGAGGAGGCTGAGGGGAGACCTCATCGCTCTCTACAGCTGCCTGAGAGGAGGGTGTGGGGGGCCGAGTGTTGGTCTCTGCTCCCAAGTAACAAGCGATAGGATGAGAGGAAACGGGCTCAAGTTGTGCCAGGGGAGGTTTAGGTTGGATATCAGGAAATATTTCTTTACTGAAAGAGCGGTCAGGCCCTGGAACAGGCTGCCCAGGGCAGTGGTGGAGTCACCGTCCCTGGAGGGGTTCAAGGAACGTGGAGACGTGGCACTCAGGTACACGGTGTAGTGGACATGGTGGTGTTGGGTTGACTGTTGGACTTGATGATCTTGGAGGTCTCTTCCAACCTGAAGATTCTATGATTCTGTGATGTCTGAGGAAAATGAGACCCAGCAGTTAGGGTAGAAAAGTGCTGAGGGAGACTGAGGGCAGCTGCCCGCTGCCCCGCGTGCCAGAGCAGGATGTGTGAAGCAGGAGGGGTGGCGATGGAGGGGAGCCAGCGGCTCTCTCCCCGTGGAGCCCCCAAAGTCACTGCCTGACCCATGTACACAGCGTTGCTTAACCGTTATTTTTTTCATGCTCCAGTCCTCGTTAACTGCTGGCCTGTAGTTGTCGGGTCCTGCTGGGCTTTTGGGGGCTGAGCTGTGTTCGGAGAGGGGAGGCTCCCCTTCCCCAGCCGCGCTGAGCCGGGCTGTGTTTGCCGACTGCATCCAGTCTCAGCTCACTGTCATTGCTCTGGGGGAAAAAAAAACAAACCCAAGCAAACAGGTTGTGTGTAACCTGGTAGGCAGGAAGGGAAGGGTTTGGGAGTTAATGGGGCTTTATCAGCAGCTCTGCCGTCTGCGGTCGCAGGCTGGCTTATTGCAGGGGCTGTGTTGATTCACTTCTCCGGTTCTGGTTATTGCACTTCGTTACGCTCCGGGGTAATTGGGCCCTGGGGAGGATGTTTGCACTGACGAGCCCTTTTCCTTTCCTTTTTTTTTTTTTTCCCCCCTCCTTGGAGCTGCTGTCGTGGAGCTGGGGCTCGTCACGCCTGTTACCTTTCGACGCGCTCGACCCCGCGCAAGGTGAGGGCAGAGGCCCATCCCGTGCGCTGGAGCACAGAGCTGGGGGGATCTCGGTTGCCGAAGGAGGCTGGCGGCCGTGGCCCCAGTCTCCTCCTGTCCCCCCGAGCTGCCCCTTGCCTTCGGGATGGATAATTCCTGGCTCCCAGGATCCTGGCTGCTCCTTCCACCCGTCCGATGAAATGTCCCGCCGTGTTTTCATCAGGAATGGGTTAGGAGTACTCAGATGGGGAAAACAAATGTCTCCCTTTTTTTTTTTAATTTATTTTTAAATTTTAACAATGATTTTTGGAGCTGCCAGATTAAAGAAACACTGTTAATGAGGGCGTGGGGGAAGAGCTCGTGAGGCTGATCCCTGAGGGTTTTGCTTAGATAACAACTTTATAAAATCAGGGAGGACACCTGAAGCTTTGGGCTGTTAATGCTGGAGTTACTCCGAGTGCGGGTAAAAAAAAATATGAAATAAATAGAAGATAATAGTGTGTGTATCTCATGACCCTGCAGTTTTGTACGGCAGCTCCACGGTAAAGGAAGAGCCTGAACAAACACTGGCGGAGCGGTGAGATGCTTAGATTGTGGCAGCAGCCTGCTGAGGAAGTTTGTGCTGGCGTTTGATCAGCGCTGGTGGTTGCGTGGGGCCGTTCGGGGCTCGGGTTTGGCCTCGTCGGCCGGCTAACGCTGCCCGCCGCCGGGCTTGTCAGGGAGCGAGTTCTGGAACCAAAAGAAGGGAGAGATAGATATTCAAAAAGTAAGATTGAGATACACATATGTATTTTATGTGTTTAAAAGGCCGCTGCCCTGGCTTTGGTGCTTTTTCAAGGGGAGCGACGGGGCTTAGGCCGAGGTTTCCAGTGCTTTGGGCAGTGGCTCTCTGAGCTGCAGCAAGTGGGGAGAGGGTGTCAGCCCAGCCCAGGTGAGAACCCAGCACGGGTCATCCTCACCATCCTCACCATCAGCCTCCACGGGCTGGAGGGACAGCGGGCAGAGCCCTCTGAGCTGCCGGCCCCTGGGACACCAGCCGCTGCTTTGGTCTCAGGAGAAGCTCCCAAAGCTTTGGGAAGAGGTCCCACAACTTGCTCCTACTGGAGAAATCTCTCTGACACAGCAGAAATGAAAACAAAGAGCTCTTCTTCAGTGTTTATTTTTATTTTTAGAAGACAATAAGCGACTGGATCGTGCTGCAGGCGGAAATGGTGGCTCTGGAGCTCAGGCTCCCCCTCCACCCTCGTCAGGAAGCACATGCTGCACGTGCGCCCGGCTGCGGTGTTTGTAGACAAAGAGTTTCTTGATGCTTTTTTTTCTCCCCCCTACAGTTCCCTTGCTCATAGGCAAAGAGGATTTGCTTGCTGACATGCTGGAGTCTTGCAGAGAGCGGGGCTCTGAGCGCGGGGGGAATACAGCTGCGCCAGGCTGCTGCTGCTAGCAGCCATTTGCCTTGGGTGGGGGAGAGCTTCCCGATTTTTCTCTTTTCTTGGATCAAGGAATTGAGTTGTTGCCGACGTGGTGCCGGTGGCGATGAGAACGGGAGGCTGAGGTGGCTCGGGATCCCTCTGTCGGGCCATCCTTCCTTCACGTGACCAACCTGGACGGAGCTTGCGCTTCCCGCTCGGCAGCAGCCTGGCCTGGTGGCCTGCAGATGCCCCGCTGCAGGATGAGTACGTAGCCCTGTTTCCTTTGCTCCTTTGCTCTGTGCCCCGTGGGGTGCTGGGGTGTCCCTGGTGAGGCGCGGGGCTGTGTCGCAGCGATGGGTATGCGTGCTTGGCTCATTTGTGCCAGAAATCAGTGCCAACCACTGAGACGCCCCTTTTCTCCCTTCGCCAGAAGGGATGCTGTGAGAGCCCAGACTGAAAACCAAGGTGTGTTCTTCTCCTGGCGCGTGGGGATGTGGTTGGACTCAGGTCTGCGCTTGTCAGGCAGATGGCCCAGCTGGCTCCGGCAGGACCGCGTGCTCCGTGGGTGAGCTGAGCTCCGCCCTGGGACGTACAGCCTGTTTGGGGCTGTGTGGGTTAGGGTGCTTGCTTTCCTTGGGGGAACTACAACCTTGGGGGTTGCAGTTTTCTCCATGTCCGGGGTGTCTCTTCTGTCGTTGTGGCAAAGGAACCCGATTGGAAACAACCCCAGGCCAGGCGGCGGGCAGGCCTGCGGTGCCGGATGCCGTGACGCTGGGCAGATGCCCCTTGCAGCCAAGCGCAGGGGCCGTGTCCTGCCGCGGCACTGGGAGCAGGGCTGTTGCCATGGCCGTGGCTAGGGAGCAGACAGAGAGAATTCATGTTTGCGCACAGCGCAGCATGCAAAGGCTCTCTCACACGGTCCGTGACTGCCGTAGCGTGGCACGGTCCCCGCTCGTCCGTGCTCCGGCCTCCCTGCAGAGCTCCAGCCCCCGGAGCCGGCGGTCGCAGCAAAGGGCTGGCTGCCGTTGTGAGGGAAGGTGGGCACGGCTGCAGACTGGGATGGAATGCAAGAGCTGCTGCTGTTTTGGGGAGGCTGTGGTGCAGCCCAGCCTGCCTGCGTCTGCCCGGGGTGCATCCGCCCGGCTGCCCATCCCCAGGCTGGTGGGTGTCTGGGATGGCCGCTCTGTCCCTGCGCTGCGTGGGGAGTGACCGTGTCTGGCTGTTAACCGGTTTCCTCCCATCCCCTCGAGTTGGCCAGGAAGGGAGTAGCTTGTTCCTGAGCATTTGCCAATCCTAAGAGAGTGAGTGTTGTGCATGGACTCTGTGGCAATCCCAGTTCCTGCTGGGAGACTGGAGAAGAGCAGGGCTGTGTCCTCCCGCGGCGGCAGGGCTGGAGGGCGGCGGGCGGCCTTTGTCAGCTCAGACCCGGGCTATCAGCTCCCGCCTCTGGGCTCCCACAGATGATCTTGCCTCTGAGGAACGAGGGGTTAATTCCCCACCCGGGACTCTGGCTCGGGATGCCCTGTGCTGGGTCTGGACCGCTCCTGGGGAGCGTAACCCATAGCGGACCAGCAGCTTTCTCGAACCAAAGCGCCCTTTGGTCTTACCGTGGGGAGCAAAGCCCAGCCTAGGGGGGAAAGCGCTTAAAGGCAGTCCCTCGCTGCCTGGCTGGTGTCTGGCCTTTCTGCTGTGGCTGTTAAGGGAGACGTTGTGTTGTACGGTCCCGTGAGTAGCTGTCTGTGTGCATCTCTGCTCTTCTCTGAGCTGGGGAGACGTCATCCCTGGCAGCAGTCCTCGTCTGCCAGATCCCCGCCTTCAGCTGGCCTGTGGCTATGGTGAGCGTTTACAGCCTCGCTCTTAATCCACGTGAGGTGTTCACCTGAACAATTCTCCTTAGTTTGCTTTCATCCTTGTCTTTCCCAGCTGCCTGCTCTTGGAGAGGGTGAGGGGATTTGGCAGCTTGGGCAGCCCCTTCAAGGGCCACAGGGCTGTGCAGCACCTGGGACATCAGTGCTGACCCTGCCCGGGGATGTGGGGCTGCTCCCCTGGCTCCTCGCATGAGGGATGGGGTTTCCTTCCCTTCTTAGATGGCATCCATGTGCTTGCTCCAGCCGCGGGGGAGCGGGCAGAGCTTGGCCGGCGTGTCGCCGGGATGGAAAGCCCTGTCCTGCGCCAGCTCCTGCCAGCTGGTCGGGGCAGGCTGGCTGCAGGGGCTGGCAGGGCTGTGCCTTGGCATGCAAATGCCCCAGCAGTGAATGCGTAACTCTCACTTCCTTCTCATTAAGGTGCTGATTTCGTGGCAAATTCAAGAGTTAAGGGCACAAAACTCTTTCAGTGACTATGAATTGAAAGCAAGAATGGACAAACAAAACTAACTTGAGCTCCCAGGAATTCCTGAATGGCCTGTATTTGTTCTTGCAGAAAGGGGATTTTCTCTCCTGGTTGAAGGAACCTCCTGAAGCTGTTTATTTCCGCACTCTTCTTGGCTGTGAACCATTTTATGCAAAGAAGTCAAAATCATTAGTGTAAAAATTGGCGGTTGCCAGGCCAATGATCCTCACTCTACAAATATTGCACAAGATTTGGCTAAAAACGTAATGGCTTGGAGCTGGACGAGCTAAACTCTCTTTTGAGAAGAGTGTGAATGTTTCTGTCAGGGTCCTGGGTGGGCTGCTGGGCAGGTTGGCATCTCTCGCCGTTGGCGCTGCTGTCCTGGTGTATGAAATAAATCCGCTTCTGGGAAGCAGCTGCTGCGAGATCACAGCACCAAACCCACACCAAGGATCCCTTTGGTCCTGCGTGCATCTGGAGTTTTCTACCTGGGCCGACCGAATGACTCCCGGGTCCTGCGGCAGCGTTGGGGAAGTGGGAAAAGTAAACCAGGTTTGTTGGACTGGAGTTTCCCTGCTGTCTGGCTCCTTCCCGCAGTGGCAGCGTGCTGGCAGCAAACGGGAGCCTTTTCCAAGGCCTGTCTGTGCTCACACACCTGCTCTGCGGAGGGGAAAAGCCAGCTGGCTCTCAGGAGTCAGACGTGTCAGGGCTCATGGCTCCCTGGATGCACCCTTCTCCAGCTCGTGGAGGAAGAGCAGGGCTGTCTCTTGACCCAGGGACTGTGACTGCTCACCAGGATCAGAGAATCACAGAAGGGTTTGGGTGGGAAGGAAGAGTTAAAGCCCACCCAGCCCAACCCCCTGCCAGGAGCAGGGACATCTCCAACCAGATCAGGTTGCTCAGAGCCCCGGCCAACCTGGCCTGGAATGTTTCCAGGGATGGGGCATCCACCACCTCGCTGGGCAACCTGGGCAACCCTCAGTGTGAAAAATTTCTTCCTTATGTCCAGTCATTAGACAGGATAGTGCCTGGATGAGTTCCTGAGAGCAAACCCACAGGTGGAGGTGCTGAAATATGCTCTTAGCCAAACGAGAAGCAGCATCCCACCTCAAGCTCTTCTGTGTTTGGCCACAAAGGGCAAAAGAGCATTTTCCTTCCGTTCAGTGGGGATTTCAATTGCATTGTCCTGGTGGTGGAGGAGATACGTTGCTGCAGTAAAACCTGCCTTTGTGTGGACTGAGGAGAGGGACTGGGAACCTCTCCTTCCAGCCCCTAGGCGCTACAGTCCCCTATCCACAGCCACACATGGATTTTGACGTGTTCAGTACCCGCAGAAGCCCGATATGTGGATGTGGTGTCAGCTCCTCGCACCGTAGCAGTGCGTCCTGTACGGCTGTGCTCCCAGGTGTGCGACAGTAAGGAGGGATTTGCGCTCGGATGGGCTCTTCTCAGTGTGCAGTGACAGGACAGAGGTAACAGGCACCAACTGAAGTGCAGGGAATTGCACTTAAACACCAAAAATGCTCTTTTACTGGACTGGGCTGCCCAGAGAGGTTGTGGAGGCTCCAGCTGTGGAGTCGTAGACACCATCACTGAGTGATCTCCAGAGGTCCCTGCCGCCCTCAGCCTACTGTGATCTTCATTCCTGAAGCACCAGGTGAAGCTGGTTCCTCTGGCTGCATCTCCAGCTGCATCCGTTTGTGAGGTTTGCTCCTCACTCATTGCCTGGGGTGGGGAGTGTCAGGGACTGAAAGAGTTAATGTCTCAAACATTGCTGGGGCTGTGGCACCTGGTGCAGTCTGCATAGGGGAGGTGGGGGCTGCATGGGGGCTGTGCAGCTCCCCAGGCCCCTGGTAATGACTTGCCGAATATGGCCAGGGGTCACACAACGGCCATCTGAGGAGGGGGCTTCCGACCACTCCTCACATTTAGCACCGGCTTCGCCACCTGTGCAGAGGACTCAGAACTTTCTGGAACCAGGTGCTTCGAGGGGCAGAACTGGAGGTGGGGATGAGACTATAAAAGACGCTGCCTGAGGGAGCTGCATGGAGAGCCCCCCACCAAAAGACCATCATGGCCACCTGCTACCAGAAGCCACGTGCCCACCACCCCACTGGAGGATCTGCGCGCCCGTCCGTCATCGTCGTTGCTGGATCCAAGGGTGGTGAGAGCTCTTTCCCTCTTTTTCTCTTTCCCTTTTCTATTTTCCTTCTTAGAAATGTCCCGATAATAGCCCCGGCTACCGACCCCCTTTATGCTTTCCAAGTTTCCAAAGTTAGTTGTTCCTCCAAATGTTAAATAAAATCCTAAATCGATCGTTTGGTGTCGGTTCACCTTAATTTAGTCCGAGGGAATCACAAACCTGCTACGGCTCCGGGCCGTGGCAGGGAGGAGGTGGCGTGGGGCTGTGACGGCTCAGGAGCCCGGGTCCCGTGTGTCTGCTGGAGCTGGAGCGCGGGGCAGAGGCAGAGGGAACGTGATGGGAAATTCCCTCTTTGTGGTGAGGCGATGGCTGGATGGAGCACTGGCTGGAGGAGCCCGGCGAGGGAAGGGGCTGTCACAGGGTGCCCGGTTCCCTTCCCTGTGTCCTGTGCCTACAGCAAACCTCCCTTGCCGCTGTACGAGCAGCACAGAGGGAGGAGCAGAGCAGCTGGGAGGGGAGCGATGGACAATATTCTCTCTGGCTCTGGTCAGGATGCCCTCAACAGCACTGGGGGTTACGTGCTTGCTCTCATCCCATTTGCTGGACTCTTTTTCCCTACGATTTCCCCTTTGGATTCTCTTCGCCATCTGCTCAACTTGAGTATGTGGAAAGTTTTCTTCCAGGCTTTCTTCTGTGTCAGAAATGTAGCTGCTTCCTCTGCGTCTCTCGAGCCCGAAGGTGCCCCAGCTTTGGCTTTCGGGGCAAACTGAGGAGGAACATCCCCTGGCTGAGAGGTGGTGGTTTGGAAAGTGAGGGGAGAGAACAGCTTTGTAATCAAATGCCCGAGCCTGCCCTGCGTTCTGGGTGCCACCAGTGCTGCTGTGGTGGGAGGAGGACCAGGAGCAGCAGGTGTGGCATTTCCTTTTGCAGGTCATTTTCAGGTAAATCACAGGATTGCTCTGCAGGCTGAACTTTCCAACACCTAATTTGTCGGAGTGATCCTTAACGCTGGGTAATGAGCTGGAAGATTTGTCCAGTGCTTAACTCCATTAGCCGTGCCATAAATAAAATTTCCCTGGCATCTTTCTCTGTATCGGACACGGCGATTAGAGCCTTAGCTACTTGGCTGAGGTTGCAATCTCTGATTTACAAGCAGAAAAATATTTCTAGCTGAAACTGAGGTTTCCAGGCTTCCACCTGACAATTGCCCTGGATTTTACAAGATTTTCAGAGGGTAAATAATTTCTGGCCAGATGCTTTCTGCTGCTTTGGCAGCCGCAGGTGGGAGGGGAGTGAGGGAAAGCTGCGCCCTCGGTCTTGTGCGTGGATACAAATTGGGAGGTGCCGTCCTGGCTGGGTGAGAGCAGGTTTCCCCATTAGCAGCTGTGACTGAGGATGCTTTTGCATCAGTGTCCAGCTCCATCGAAACGAAAAAAAGGATTTGCAAATAATGGTTTTTGTTGTGGTTTTTTTTCCCCCGACAAACTTGCCTTTCGTGTGAGCGCGGAAGCGGGCAGCAGTTAGACAGCGGAGGCTGAGTCCGGGCGGATATTTGTGTGGGTGTCGGCAGCGCTGGGACGGCAGCACAGCCGCCTTTTTCTGTTGGTCACGGGTCAATCCGCAGCAGGCGGCTTCGTGAGGGGTGTGGTGGGGTTTGGGGGCTGAAGGCAAAGGTAGGTGAAAATGGAGCCGTGCTGTGATACGGCAGAAAAAGCACCGAGATGCCTCATCTCAGTGGAGCAGTTTTCCCTCTGTTATCCCGAATGGAGGAAGGCTTCGTGGTAAAGCTGGAGGGGTGGGGGTGGTTTTGTTCCCCAGTACCAGTTCCCCCCTGGCAGAGGGTTTCTTTTCCCCAGCAGTTCATACTTCTGCCTTGGCTTCTGAAGGGGCATCCCCTCGCTCTCACCGTAGCTGGTTGCAGGCTAACGAGGACATGTCTGTGTCAAAACAAACGAACGCCGGCGTGCAGCCAGCCAATGCGTTGGGTGTTCTTGCCAAGCCATGCGTGTTTGCTGAGGTCAGCGGGAAGCACTGGTATATTTTGGCCAGTAGTACCAAGTAGAGGGGAGGAAGGATGTGTGAAAGTTCTTGCTCACACATCTACTTTTTACTGACAAATAACAAATTAATGTAATCCATTAGCTAATGTAATCCCTTATTCATTGAATCACAGACTGGTTTGGGTGGGAAGGGAGCGTTCAAGCCCACCCAGTCCAACCCCCTGCCAGGAGCAGGGACATCTCCAACCAGATCAGGTTGCTCAGAGCCCCGGCCAACCTGGCCTGGAATGTTTCCAGGGATGGGGCATCCACCACCTTGCTGGGCAACCTGATAATCTGGTAACTGATAACATCTAGGAAGAGGACAGCACATCCTGGTTTCACATTGGAGGCACCGTGCAAGTGTGGAAAGGTTTGCATCCTCACCGTGAGCACGTGCTTACACCAGCTTGCCCAGGCTCGTGGCTGCTGAGATCCCTTAAGCTGAGGGCTGAGGTGAGCCAAGGCTACTGGGGGGCTGTGCTGGAGCAGATCACTCGGTGGTTCTTGGCCCTGTTTGGGTGGGAAGCGTGTCTCCTCTGCAACGTGCTGGGCTCCGTCCGTCTCGCTAACAGCCAGGGTCTCCCTCTCTCTCCCTTCCAGCGGCGCGGGGCGGCTAGCCATGGTGGAGCGCGGAGGTTTGCATCGCGCTGCGGGATCTCTAGGCCGCCGGGAGCCCGGGAGGAGCTGCTGTGGAGCCTGAGGTGAGGGCGGGATGGACCTTGTCAAGGGGTGAGTCGGGGCTGTGCCGCGCTCCCTTCGCTCGCTGAGGGTTGGTGGGGGAGGGAGCGTGCCGGTGAAGCCCAGCCGATGCCTGGCCCTCCGCTGTACACGTTTGGGGTGCCGTTGTTTCATTCCCACGCTGCAAACAAGCCCCTGCCTGCAGGGAGAGGCTGTGTCACCGCGTGGATGAGCAGTAATGCCACGACTGAGGGTTTGTGGCCTTTTCCCACCTTTCGCCGTTGTTACACAGCCCAACAAACGTCCACTGGTACTGCAAGCCGGGCGCTGCGCTCACGTGTAGCGGTGGGGCTGTGGGGAGTGCTGGGCAGGTGTTTGATGTTTTAATTGGAGCGATGCAAGGTGAGCTAGCTGTGACTAAGGAAGGTGTGAGCGACAGGGTTTGTACCAGCACAGACTGGTACGTACGGTCAAACCTGATGGTTTCACTGCTGCGGGGTTAAATACGCGTATTTAATCTCAGTCCATTATGTTGGCTTTCCAGAGCGAGTGCTACGTAAAGAAAAAAATTCTTCCTGGTTCCCTTCATATCTGGTCTTATTTTTCCCATTAAGTTGCAGGGAGGATTTGCCTTTTCAGGGACGTTCCCCTGGGAAGCGTGTCCTGGGCTGGGCCGTCCTGGCTGTGCAGAAGCTGTTAGTGACAACTCTAAAATGCTTCCCCCTTTTAAAATCCATGCTGAGGTCACCTGAGAGCGACCGCACGGTGTGGAGGTGAGCACAGCGCACGTGCTGGTCTGCGCCGAGGATACGAGCGAGGACAGGCAGCCGCTGGCTCACTGCGGGCAGGAGGGCTGCTCCCGTCGCAGAGCTGGGGAAGGGAGGAAGTGGGAGAAAACCTGTTGTCCTTGGAGGCTTGCTCTTCTGCATCTGGAAATCATTGCCGGCACGGATGTGAAGTTCAAGCGCTGGGGAGGGACAGGATGGGCCAGGTCTGAGGGCAGGAGCGCAGACCCCCTTGGCTTGCCCCTGGGGAAGGAGCCTCCCGCTCTCTGCTCGCCTGGAGGCAAAAGGAAAACAGGGGTGATGACTGGGTTTAAGCTGGGATGGGTCAAACCCCTCTTGGCTCAGTCTTCCTGTTGCTGTGAGTGTGCGTTTGGGGACGGTGCTGCGTGCTGGAGACCCTTGCGCGAGGGAGTATCTGCAGTGGGACCCCTGGCTCATCTCACATGTAGGGCGGGCGAGAGAAAGGGGACGTTGGAGACTTCTGCTGTCGTCTGCGTGTGGATTAGAAACCAAGTGCAACGCAGCCAAAGCGCAGATTCCAGTTGTTGAGCTGTCTCGTCTGTTCCCCAAAGCTAACTTTGCCTTTGCGGACACAAAGGCCGACTTGTCTCCCCCGCCTTGGCAGGGCTCGCCGTCCGCTAACGTTGGCTTTGTCCGCCACAGGCCCACGGAGCCGCAGATGGGCTGGGGCGAGGGGCCTCTCAATGCTGGGATTGTCTGCGGCCGCCCCCACCTCGCCTGGGGGGACAGGCAGGGTGTGCTTGCCATGCCCCCCCCGCCCCTCGCTGCCGCTCAGCCTGCTCTGGATCCCCAGCACTCCCACCAGTGCCGGCGTGGTGTGGAGCTGTGGTGTCGGGTCTGGTCCTGCTGCCCGTCTGTCCCTGATGGTCTCCTCGCTCCCACAGGGAGCAGTCTCCTGGGCGTCCACCTTCTCAGAGAGGGGAGGTTGATTCATCCAAAGTGGTCCTGGCTGGATGGAGATGCACGAACCGCAGCACTTTAGCCACGTGGGTGAGGGAAAGGGGTCCTGGATGTCCCCCCTCCAGCAAGGCTTTGAGGCTCTTGCCCTGGGACAGAGGGATACAGCCCCTTGGAGGAGCGTGTAGCCCACCAAGTAGAGGGACTGACCCTCTGCACCACTGCTCCCTAACTCCCTGCTCTCCTCTGGACTCCGTTGGCCCGTGGCTGTCTTAAAGCGCAGAAGGAGAAGACGGGAAAAACAACCAGTGAGCAGTGAAGAGAGGAGCTGGAGATGCTGGAGCTGGGACGGGAGCTTGGTGGTGGATGCAGTAACCGCGTGCGATCTGTTCTCGGAGTGCACGTACAGCCGGCGGGGGGCTGGCAGGTTAAACTGCAGGAAAAAGTAGGGTGGTGCCGTGTTAGGGAGAGCTGCTGAGCCGGCTGGCTGTGGAGGACACGGCCTCGTTACTGGTGCGGGAACAGGTCTCGCAAAGCAGCCGGGTAGGAGGTGGGTGCAGCGTGGGCTGTTGCCCTTGCCCGGTGCTTGCCACCCTCCCTCTTTGGGTCTGCTCGTGACCACCTCCTCGGGGCTGGAGCAGCTGCCCAGCGGTTGCAGCAGTGGTGGTCGGGGTTTTAACGTGCGTGACCAAAGGGGAGAGCAGGTTTCTGCGGGGTCCCTCCACCCCAGGCTCTTGCAGGAGTCTGGTCCGTCTGTGTTTCCTTCCTGCAAGTCGCAGCTGCGAGGGGATGGCTGGGGGGGGGTCCAGCAGCCAACGCTGGGCTCCTCTGCCCCCTCTTCCATGCCTCCACGCTGGAATTTCTGCCTGCCCCCTGCGCTGTTGGGCACGGCGATGAGCAGGTGGGCTGAGAGGGGGGCTTCGCGGTGCACTGGCCTGGCTCGCTGGTGCTGTGAAATGTGGCGCTCCTGGGCCTTTTCCTGTGTGCCTCGTCCCTGGGATCCGGCTTTGGGAAACGGGGAAAAAAACCCTCTGCAGCAGGTGGAGGTTGAGAGATCAGAGACATTGGAATGAGAGGGGCATAACACGTTGTTGCACGGTGCTGCTTTGGAAGATGAACTGTGTGAGATGGAGAGAGATGCTTTGCACAGAAGTCACGAGGCAGCTGCGGTGTCAGCTCCCGTCAGGGTGACAAGGTGTGATTTCCAGCTGAGCTCTTGCTTCGGAGGCGCTGGCCCTGGCTGGGCAAGGCAGAGCAGGGTGCGAACGCTGTCCCAAATCCGGGTTCTTTACCCGGTGTGCGGTACGCCCGTCTCACACGCAGAGCAGAGGCATTTATTAATTGAATTTCCGCGCAGAGATGGGTGCTGGGGGTAAATCCACCCAGCTGGCACGCCGGTCACAACTGCCTTACGTATTTGTGCAGCTCAGAATAACAGCTCTGCCTTTGGTCACACCTTCCCAACGGCAATGGGTTCGTTCTTACGTTCGGTTACGGGTACAAGACTTAAATTTACCCCGGATGCTGGGTGAGGGGGGGCTCTGTCTGAGGAGGGCTGATTTTAGCACTGCAGGGGTGGTTTTCCGGGCAGTGAGAGCTCACTCTGAGGGCAGAGTGAGTGGGATTCTGTTGGCCGTTCACATCGATGTTACGCACCTCCAAGGACGCTCATCCCCTTGGTTCCATGAATGCTTCCGTGCTCCGGATCCCCCCTCACCTGTCTGGGCTTCTCCAGCAGCTCTGCTTTCCTCGAGCCTCTCCTGGAGCGTCTTTGTCCGGCGGATTTACGGCATCGTCCCGCTCCGTCAGGGCCCTGTCCGCCGCGTTGCTCTCTGCTGTTCTCGGTTCTCCCTTTCCGTGCCGACCCGTGCTGACCTGCTGCTCCTTTGCCGATCCTCCAGCTCGCGGCAGCTCCGGGCCGAGGTGTTTCCTTTGTGCCAGTCGCTCGGTTTCTCTGCCAGGGGACGGTCGCTGGCAGGGCATGCGCTGTTTGTACAGGGTAACGTGGCTTGCTCCAGCCAGATTCTGTTTCACAGAATATTCATTGGCCTTGCCCAGTGGAGAACTTCATAAAAAGTAAATTTCATAAAAATTCCGTCCATGTGTATCTGGGATGTACCGCCCTCACTGCTGTAGAGGGCATGTGAGGGGATGCTTCTCGATGCTCCT
>WHYT01016632.1:377217-404829 GCA_009806455.1 Tetrax tetrax | reverse complement strand
TGGTTCTCTTTTTTTTTTTTTTTTTTTTTTTTTTTTTTTTATTTCAAGCCCTCCTTGTAGTTCTGACCTAGAAATTCCTCACTCCATTTGCTGAGCTGGCTTAGTTAAAGACCTGACTAATTTCTGGGGGATTAATTATTCAGCGCGCACGAGGAGGGAGGGTGCTGTCTGCTCCGCATTCCGCAGGCGGGGCCCTTCCCAGGGAGCTCCCGCTGCCGCGCTCGCCCAGGGCCGGCCGCATCTCGCAGGTGGGTATCAGGGTGCACGTTGGGAAGCATTTCTTTGTGTCGCTCTCATCCTTTGCTTGATTTCCCTCCGTTTAAGCAGGAAACTAAATTCTGGCCTCGTGGTCTTCAGTGACACGTTTCCAGCTTGTGCTGCCATTCTGCCTCCCCGGAAGACCCTGTGATGTCCCCACGGCCCTGTGTCACCTGCGCCGCCGCTGAGCCTCCCTGCTTGGGGCGAGCACCTGCGCCTGGGCCAGGGCTTGCAGATGGGCTTGGCCGCAGGGGTCTTGAGTCCCCCGGAGAAGGGCCGTCAGCGGTAGATCCGCAGAGATCTGGTGATAGTGCTGAGGCTTGGGGACCCTCGACCGCTGTCGCTGCGGGTGAGATGCTGCTGGCCCTCCCTGCAGCCGTCCCTGCGTCCTGGTCTGAGACCACTTTGGGGGGAGCGTGCAGCAAACTGCAGTTTGGGGGAGTACTGGTGCCTTCAAAGCCGTGCTGCTGCGCTTGGGATAAATCCTCAGAGGTGCGGTGACAGCAACTGGTTTTCAGGTCGCGAAGAGCGAGGTGCCTTGGAGAGCGCCCAGAGGAATGTGTTTCCTTCATCTCCGCAGGCTCTGGATGTGCTGGGGAAAGCGGCTTCCCTGTTTAACGGTGCAGTAAGGGCAGGCTGGCAGCTTCCTTCCTTTACGTGCTGCTCAGCTTTCCCTGTGGCATTCTGCGAGGAAACGCGGTTCAGAGGCTGTCAGCAGCGGCAGCGCGGGTGTCAGGCAGTGCAGTGGGTGCTTTTGGGCCCAGGCTGCACCCAGGCATGGGAAGATGGGGTCCAGCCTTGCTGGCCCGGCTGCAGCTCTGCCATGGAGCACCTGGAGTGAACCTCAGGAGAGTGCTTACGCAGTGATTTGGCTGCTGTACGTTCCTCTGCGTGAGGGGTGTTGGCAGGAGGTGGCGTTTGTCCTGGACACCTTCGTACCTGGGCCAGCGACAGCGCCCTGTAAATCCCCCTTGTAGAAGGCAATACCCGAAACGCTTGTTTCCCCGACCCGCTGCGAGCTGGCAGGCTTGCTGGTGGTGACTGTAAAGCTTTTTGCTTGTGTTTTGGCAGAATCGTAGCAATAACCAGTAAATGATTTCATTAATAACCTGCAAATCGCTGCTCGCCAGCTGGGATCTGGCTGTGCGCTCGCTCCTAGGCTGGAGGGAGCTGCCAAAAAGCGGCGGTGTTCAAGGCGACACGTTTAGCTAATAAACGCGGTGGGCAGAGCGGAAGCGGGCAGCTGCTGGCGCTGCCTTGCTGGGCTGCGGTGACCCGGCTGCTGAGGCTCACCCCCAGAACGGACCGTTGGCACAGGGTGCGCGGGGCGGGCGCCGTGGCTTTGAGGAGGGCGTTTCTCTGCTGGAGCCCGCGGCAGAACGCCGCCGGAGCTAAGGAGCGCTCTCCCTCTGAGGTGCCGGCTGGAGAAACCAGGGGGTGTTGGTGAGAAACTGCTGGCACCTTGCTCCAGCGCGGTGCTGAGCCGTCTGCGCGGCTCCCGCACGCAGGGCAAGAGTTGGTGTTTCAGACGAAACCGTCTTCCCAGCCAGTCCGCGGGCAGCTCTGTTTTCCAGCTTTTCCTGCCATCAGAGTTCGGCGATCTGTGGGCACCCTTGCTTTGATCACCGCAACTGTGAATTTTAGCGTTTGTGTCCTTCTATAAGTCCACCTTCAGCTGGGACCCGCAGGAGCTTCTCCACAAACTCCTGAGCCGTAAGAGATTAAAGGGAGCGAGGAAGGGCTGGGAGAATATGTGAGGGGCTCGGCTTCACCCGGCAGTGGGAAGCCCCTGAAGAGGCTGGGGGGAACGCCAGTGAAGGATGGCCCACGAAGCGGGGCGCTGCTGGTGTGACGCCTCTCTTGCAGACCAGTGCCGCGCTGCCGGGCTGCGTTCGTGGAACGGAGCCCGGCGCTGTGGCACACCCCGGGGACTGGCACCACAGAGCAGCGCCTGGCCGCACGGGATGCTCCCAGAGCCAGGCGGAGGCTGTGAACGGCCTTTCCAGGGAGCAAAGCCCCGCGGCAGCGAGGGCGCTGGGAGGAGTTGCTTCGAGCAGCTTTCCTCGAGGTGTGTGCGGCGCGTGGGGAAGCCGGCCCCACCAAACAGGTTCACCGCAGCGGGGTGTTACCCCACATGTGTCCATGCTTCTGGGGGGAGGCTGGGGAGCTCTGCAGAGATGTGCTGGTTGCCCACCCTGCGTGTTTGTGAAGGCGCTTGGATCTCTGTGGTGTGGAGCCTGGCGCAGCATCCGAACCAGCGGCTTCCCTCGGAAAGGAACGGGAATTGGCAGCTGCGAGCCTGGAGAGCAGTGCGGCAGTGCCAGGCGTGCAGGTGTCTCCCTTCCTGGGTAACGCTGTGGGTCACGCTCGGGGTCTGGGAACTCCCCACGTGCCTGTGGTCCACGTGGAATGAGTTCAGAGGTCTCAGCTTGGGTTCCCTGGGAGTATTATCTCCAGGCACACCTTGCTGCGTGGATGTGTTTACTACACAGAAGGGCTCTGTGGGTACTGGTGCAAGCTCTGCTGCACACACTGTTTCTCTGCACCTGCTTCCCTGGGTCCAGTCTGATGTTCTGCTGATAGGGCTCCGTCGTGGCGAAGCTGCTGGCACCGGCTATGCCCTGATGATGCTGTACTAAACTGTAGCTATCCCCCAAAAGTGGTAAGATGCTTCAGCGTATGGTGTTCTGTGGCTGCGACAGCCTGCGATCCTCCAGTCCCGCTGGCCCTGGGTGAAGGCGCCGGGTGAATTCCCGCCTGCGCAGCAGGAGGAGCGCAAGCTCGTACCCAGTACTTCAGATTCTGGAAGTGCCAAGGCGCGGCCGCTCTTTTCCAGAAAGCAAGTCCCTGTGAGGTGTCCAAGGTCTCCTCCTGCTCCTGGCCCGGGGCAGCCTCGGGAGGCCCTGGGTGCCGGCGGGAAGCAGTGATGAGTGCTGCCAAGCGTTGTTTTCCTTCTTCCCTTGGAAGCTGGATGGTCTGGCTCTCCGCAGGCACGGTGCAGCTGTGTCTGCGCGTTTGCTTTGCTGCTAATAGAGCTGCTACTTTACCCATTGGCTCCTCCACCCAGAAAGGGCTCACAAGAGCCACTGCAGCTTCCCTTTGCTCCACAGAGCCTTTTCAGTTTGCGCGGATTGCTGCAATGATTGCTGGGTTTCATCAGACGAGAGGCGCATCTTTCCTAATAGCCTGTGTAATTTCTTCCAGAGGGACGCATCGCATTAAATCTTTAATCCAGCAAGCTGCTCCGGGAGCGTGCTCAGCCTCTGTGCGTTCGCTGTTGATCTCTTACACAACCCCAACGCTACCCCGGAGGCTTCGCCCTTCGGAGCAGCGCAGTCGGAGCCTCTGGAGAGGAGCCAGGGTGGGAAGGGGCTGCGGTGCTCCCCTGCTTTCTCCCTGCCCGTCGCTGTAACGCCACAGCCGTGGAGTGCCGGGGAAGGCAGGTTGCTCTCCGTGCTGCATGTGCTCGGGTCACGGCAGCTGGGGTCTGTGCGGGGTGAAACAAACTGCGTAGGAATGGGAATGTGGCGTTGCAGGACTGCTACCCACCGCCCTGTTCCAGCAGGCCACTTTTGCCTTTGAATTCTTTTCTTCCCAGCCTCAAAAATCCCTGCTTGCCCCATTTTCTCAGGAGTTTCAGGGTTGCTGACGGGCGTTTTGGATAGCTTTTTTTACACAAGGCATTTTGTAAATGAGCTGGAGCGTTGCTGAGCCTGGTGCAGAGCCCAGCTGCGCTGGGACAGGGGGGAGGCGGCTGCGCTGGTCCCGCTCTCATTGCCCCATCCTGCTTCTGCTGAATGGACTTTTACGTTGCTTTCTGCTGCGTGCCCTTGCTCGCTCTGACCTTTTCTTCCTTCATCTCTCCTGCTTTCTGTCCTCAGAGCCCTCTCTGCAAGGCGGGAGTAATCTGGGAGGAGAGCTGCTCTCGTTTGTCACGCTCGCCCACCAGCGCGGCTGCTGACTGTGCTGGCGATCGCCTTTGATGTACATTTACAGAGACAGCGACCTGGAAAAGAGTAAATCAAAGACTTGAGAGCAGTGCCTGAGGTGCACCTTAATACCGTGTAATCTCCCCTTCTGCTCCCCTGCAAACAGTGAGCAGGTAAGACAGACACATCTGCAAATGTGCAGCGACGGGACGTGGCTCACCTGAGACGAGGGGCCGAGGGCGGCTGGGACATCTTCAGGCCTGGGAGGCTGGGAGAAGGTGCATTAGGCCTGGACTTGCAGAGCTTCTCTCCTGTAGCTGAGTTCTGTGTGAGGCCTGTCTGTTAATGAGGAAGAGGGCGTGCCTCTTTGTTTTATTTATTTTTTAATTTATTTTCATGTTATCTACCTTTATTTGCATCTGGGTGCCTCGAAAAGCTCTTAGTTCTCAGCATCGCTGTGTGCTCGTGTGGCTGGGCTCTTGGGGTGTGAGGACCTAGTCCAAGGCCAGAAGAGCCCATCCCCAGGACTGCCCACTTCTCCAGGTGATCTGGAGAGCTTTGGGCCATGACCACGTCTCCCAGGCAGCAGTACCCGCTGCGGCAGATTGGTACGATGCTTGGTACGGCCAAGTTTCCTCCTCCATGCACTAGATGCAGATACGGCCTTAACGGCGTATCTGTGCAGCAGAGAAGCAGCCCGAGACCTTCTTAGGCCCCTCCTGGGGAGGAAAGCAGCCCCTTGAGTTTTGCCTGCAGGCCTATGGGAGAGGGCATACTGGATTTTAATCATTTGGGGGTTGCACAATGCCGAGCTGCACCGCTGCGCTCTGCCTGCCTAGTGATGATGACGTCCGAGGCAGCGCCCCGAGACTCACGCCCCAAGGGACTGGTCGCTGCCCCTGTTAGTTCATCTGCAGTTCTGCGATGTCAGAGGTCAGGGTGCTTGGACCTGAGAAACCAGCAGGGAGCCTGCGTTTGCTGTTGCGCTGCCATGATGCTCCCTGTGACTCCCACCCGTTGCTTTCGCAAGCATCGGCTGGTGGGAGATCCCGCAGCGCAGGGGTGAAGCAGACGCGTCGGTTGGGGCTCCCCAGCGTTTGGGAGGCCGTGGTGCAGCTCACGGACCTGCTGGAGGTGCCAGGAGGCTTCCAGGCCACTGCCTGTCGCTGGATGGGCAAGTGAAGCTGCTGGGCCCCACGCGTAACGTGCTGCAGAATTGTGGCGGAGGGACAGCCCCTGCTCGTCCAGAGGTGTGTATCGTGGCTGAGATGACGTTCACAGAAATGTGATGAGCGAACCTCTCCGCGGTGTATTTCCAGCTTTTTGCCCGCTTTGGGATTTGAGGGCTTTGGGGGCTGCTTGACCCTTCAGCGCAAGACAGCCTGCGTGTGCGTACGTTGGTGCGCAGCGTTGGTACCCGCGGGAGATGAACCGAGCGGCCTGTTCTGTCGCATGCCCTCATGATGCTGGTTTTTAGGTATTTGACGTGAAGATCCATTGACCTCAGTGCCTTGTGCTCCACTCCATCTCCTCTCCCGCGGTGGCTGGTAACCGGTGAAGAGGTTTCCTGGGCTGACTCAGCTCGCCCCATTACTGGGCAGTGTGGGTGGACTGGGTTGTTGTTTGGTTCGTACCAGGCCAGCTCAGCTGACTCATCCCAGGGCCGCACAGCATGTTTCTGCTGGTTGGTGTTTTGCCTTTGCTGTTCCAAAGGGTACAGTTCCTGTTTCCAGGTGAGCAGCTGCCCAGAAACTTCCTCAGGGTTTCCTTGTCCTGTGCCGGTAGCACGGCAGCGAGGCAGAGGCGGGAGCAGGGCATCGGCTGGGCGGAGCTGGTGTGGGCAGAGGTGCGGGATGCTGGCGGGGTCTCCCACCCCCTTCCCTTGTTTTTCCCCAGCAGCAGAAACCTTGGTTGCACCGTGCAAGGCTGCAGGGTCGGGCTTGGCCCGTGTGCTCGCAGCGTGAGCTCGTAACGCGGGTATGCGGAAGAGAGGTCCGGAGCAGCGAGGTTCCTCCGGGCTTGTGCGGACTGAGCCGCAGTGCGGCCGCTCGCGCTGGAAGAAGTCCCCTCCTGGGAGCCCGACATGCGGCTGCTCCACGAGGCCGTGGCAACCCCACCAGCCTCCCTGCTCTGCCGGGGACTGCCGGATCGCTGAGGTCCCAGTGCTTGAGGAGCTGGTCCCTGTCCCCCGTCAGCCCTGTGACCAGAGGTCTCTCACCGCCAGCCGTGTGGCGAGGGGCAGAGCAGGGGGAGCAGAGCCCCGCAGGCGTGTGGCCGCGGAGATCACCTCAGGCGAAGTCTCCATGTGCAACTTCTCATTTTGGTGGCGCTGACCATCTCTGTAATCGTCTTTGTTCTGCCCGATGGGGGCTTTAAATATTTTGGCTGATATTGCGAAGGGTACGATGTGATCTGGTTTGTCTTTTTATTTTCCTGAAACAAGCCTTGCTTTTCCCTCGGGTGTTATTTGGGTTCTGTACTCTGGTTGGCAGTCCTCAAGGTTTTAATTTTCCAACTAGCATTTGGAAGTTTGAGAGGTTTGTTTTTACTTTGTTTTAATTAAATTGCTATAACCTGGGGGAAATCTTTCGGCTTCATTTAAACGGAAAGCCTTATGCTGAGTAAATCCAACATCCCGTCTATCTGACGATTGTGTTGTTCGGAGTTTTGACATGAAAAGTTAAAATTTGACTCTAGGCTGGAAAGTTTGCAATCACTGACTGCAGCAGGCCCAGCCAGCTCTGTGTCGTAAGAGGATTACGTTAATCTATTGTTTGGGAAAGAAGCTGGGATTTAATAGACACTATTTTGATCCAGAAATGGGATAATTACTGGGTGAGAGGAGAGAAGAAAGAGGTTGGAAGCAGAAATGTCCTCCCCTGGTGCGTGTGAGTGTCTGTGGTCGGACCCTTGGGCCGCGGGTGCTGAGGACTGTGCCCCTCTGGGACGAGGGCCTGGCCCCGCGTGGCCCCGTGCTCCCCTGAGGGGTGCAGCGCGTGTTTGGGGAGTGGGGAGGATGCGGGTTCCCGTGGGATCTGAGCAGCGTCTCCTCCCGGGCAGTGCCGTACCGGGCCGGGTCTGTGCCGGTTCAAACGGGCCAGGCGGTTTGGGTCACGGAGCTGCTCGGGAGCGCGCTGCAGCGTCCGTGGGATCGGCGGAAGGACCCCACGCGCATCCGGGGAAGCTCCCGGTCAGGGGTGAGCGATCTCCCAGAGGGGCTGCTGTGCTTGGCTGCAGTTCCCCTGGCAGCAGGGGAGAGTTCCCCTCTCCCCAGTTGGGGGGAGCCAGTCGGGGGCTCATCCTGCTCTTTCTGGCACATCTGAAGGTGACCTGACTCGCCTGGCAGCTAATTGCAATTTTGCCCTAATTAACTGCCCCACAGCTGCTGCCTGCTGCCTCCTTGCCCTGGTGAGCTCCTGGGAGCGGTCACCCCGCAGCCCGGCTTTGGCTCGGGCACCATCCGTCAGTCACAGGCGTTTTAGGAAGCGGCAAGCAAAGCAGCCAGGGGAAGGAAGCGGCAGAAGTACGGTGAGCAGCCACCGCCGTGGGTACAGGATCGGGAGGAGCAGGGAGAGCACAACGCGAAGTGAGAAGCACGCAGCCGGGATGTCTTTGTGCCCTGGGCTGGCAGCTGGCACAACCTTCCCATCTTTCTGCATCTCCTGGGCACCCCGACCAGAGCACTCCAACCCTGGTGCTTCTCAGGAGGGAGATGTCTGTGAGCACCCTGGGGTGCTGTAGGGACTGTGTGTTGCTGAGGAAACCCTTGCACCAACACCCCGAGGTCCGACGGGGAGCCAGGCTGCTTGTGGGGAGCCAGGCGCGGGAGGGGCCGCTCCTCGCCGGAGGTGGGACAGGCGGGAGCAGCTCGCTGTGAGCGCGGGCAGCCGCATCGATCGTAGTCCCGCCGCTCTGCCAGCCTGGAGACTGCTCGCTCCGTATTGATTATTGCTTCTTCTAAAGACTGACGAAGTTTGCTGGGCTGTAATTGCAAGAATTATTCTTCTTTCCATTTTCTGAAATTCTTCATCGTGTTAATGAGTTTTCCAATTTTTGCTCGGGGTTTTGCTGGGGCTGGTTTTTAGGGGGAAAAGAACAACGGCTGAGTGCTGAGCAGTTGAGGTTGAGGACCTCAGGCTGGTTGAGGACGTGGGGATGGGATGTGCCCTTTTTGCCCCACTTGGGAAGACTCTGGGGGTTTTGCCTGGAAGGGTTGAGTGGGTTTTGGGTGGATCTCCAGCAGTGGTGCGGTGCGGAGCCACGCTGATCAGGTGTGGGTGTGGCGTGGCAGTGGCAGCACCGCTCGCCTGCGAGACAGCCCTGCCAGCTCCAAACGTGCGCAAATTATTCTGCTTTTATTTCTCCTCTTGCTGTGTTTCCTCCCATCGTATCAGTGTTGATGCTTTGTACTTCCTTCGGTCCTTTTGAACTCAACAAACTGTTTGCTAGGAGGGACCAACCAATTTTCTCTCTCTTTTTTCCCCTCTTAGCAAGCCTATAAAAGCCCCTATGACTCCTTCAGCTGGCGCTGCTGCTGTCTGCTTTTTCCTGCCCTTATCTTTCCCCTGCAAGCCTGAGCCAGGTTTTTGTGCTGCCGTCAAGGCGCGGGCACCGGGGGTGTCCCTGCTTTGGGAGGTAATTGTCCCTGCGTGCGCTGTCATTTAACCACCCGGTGTTGCATGTGGGGAGAAGCTTTTGAAGTGGGATGAAATAACTTGGCAGTTCCCGTTGGGTTAAAAAGGGAATTGGATTTCACAAGCGTGCACATCCCATGCTGCTCTGACAAGTGACAGAGTCGCTGCAGGTGACCGGATCAGCACGGGCGTCTCTGCGGCGCGGGCTGCGGCTGCCTCCCCGCTGCCGAACCGACGGGCTCTTGGTGGCGATCGCACCTCTGCGTCCCCGGTGCTTCTCTGTGAAGGCAAACGGTGAGCTAAACTCCAGTGAACACTCACCCTTCACCCTGTGGGGCGAGGAGTTGGGTGCTGAGGTCCCCGCTCTTTCAGAGAGGGGTTTTGCCGGGCTGGAAGCCCGTTGCCGGCACTCAGGGCTGTGTTTAGAGGTCGGATGCTACAGTGCATCCCAGCTCTTTGATGTGGCTGATGCCTGCCCGTCTCCGCGTTAGCGCACAGGAGAGCGGCCCAAATGACAGAAAGAAGGTGTCTTTGAAGCCTCTCCCTGTGTAATTCAGTGCTGCTGCCAAGAATGAGGATGTTTTAACGGTGGCTCGGGCTGCACATCTGGATTTGCTGCTGGAACGAGATTAATTGTGCTAAATGAGTTCTAATGCAGCGATCCGCCAGGCAAATTAGGAAATTGATGCGACTGGTTTACGCTGGGTATCAGCATGGAAATCTGTATCTAACGCAGTATAGCTGACAATTAACACAGAGTGCCTAGTTAGACGGAAATTATGGTGCCTCTCGTACGCTCTGCTTTTCATTGCAGCCATACTAACGTGGAGCGCTTCCGTAGGGCTTCACAGCCCTGCCAGCGAGCGCGCGTTCGGCCCCGGGCCGCGCCGTTGGGAGGAGCTGGCCCGCAGAAGTCTCAGGGCTGTGGGCAACAGCGAGGACCTGCAGTTTGCATGGCCTCACGGTTGCAGGCGTGTTGGCTTGACTTAGGCCGCAGGGACGGTGCAAAAGCAAAAATATCTTGTATTTGTAACTGTTAAGTTCCCTTGAGTAGTTTTCTGACCCCAAACTGGTTTTAGCAGAGAGGTGTGTGTGTCTCATTTCGTGCTCTTCTGTCCCCGAGGCTCGTTGGTGTTGCTGCGGACGAGCGCTGCGGCCGGCTGCGAGGATGCTCAGGAGGCTGAGCTCAGGGCGAGCGCAGGGGCTGGCGGCGTGCCGCGGCTGGGGTCCCTGCAGGCAGGGGAGAGGTGGGCTCTCCTGCGGGGAGGCAGACCTCCAGCCTGGCCCGCTGCACCCCGTTGTCCAGCTGTGACGGGTTTGGGGCTTCACCAGCACCCAAGAAGTGCCAGCGCTGCACAGGCAGTGCGCGGGGCGAGAGAGGGAGCACGGTGCCACACGTCTGGGCGCTGGCCACCTGAGCTGTCACAGCGGGCTTTGGTCAGAGGCTGCCCGCGCCGAGGGACCACCAAAATGCTTGTAGCCATGCTTGGCCAGCTTCCTGGGAGGGGACTCCAGGCTGAAGCTTGGTTTTTGGTAAGCCTAGCAGCTTTGTTGCTGCATCTTGACCCGATGGCTGGGGTTTTATATATTTTTTTCCATATTTTTATTTTGCATGATGCATTGTGTTACACTGATAACTGTCTTCTGCTCCAGCCACAAATAGAATGCAGAATTATTTTAACCTTATAAAGACCTGAATGACTTGGGACCTTGGAGCTCTGGTATAACTTTGTAATGTTCTAACAGAGGGATGTGTGTGCTTTTTGGCCTTTTGGGGCCATTTAAAAGTTGCTGGTGGTCTCTTGTGTATCTGTTTCTTAGATCACGTTCTACTTGAATGTAACATGTTTCTTTGTGTGCACATGGTGATAATGGGTTTTGTTCATCTTGTGAAATAATGCATTCCCCTTTTATAACTGTCCCGCAGCGTGTGATGGCACCCTGGTATGCTGCGTTAGCTGGGTGTGAGAAATGGAGGCTACTGGGTGTACTTAAAAACAGGGTGGAAGAATTTTGTTTCCTAAGCCCTAAGTGTTACCAGAGCTTACCTTGTTCTCTTAAAAATGGTGATCATCACAATTCTTCATCTCTGGCTTCATTCATTCACCTGACGCTTGATAGGGAGCTGATGCCTGACATCAGTGGCCAATTTTCAGCAGTTTGGAAAATTCCTGCCCAAAAAACCTTTGAAGACCCACCCCATGGTGCTTTCAGCTGAGTTCCCAGGTGATTCGGAGCAGCTGGTTCCCCCAGGTGGCACTCAAAGGCGGCTGATGAGGAATCCTCTCCAACCTGACCTGAAGGCGCAGCTCTTCCCTGGTGATCAGGAAGCTTCTCCTCTCTGGTTTTGAGGTCTCAGCGATCTTTTTCCCTCTGGGGGAGAGAGGCTCGTCCCAGGTTGTCTTACCTGTTTCCCCCAGACTCTGGGAGGTCTGGTGCTTGTGAGCACCGTCTGTGCTGTCCTGGGGAGGGCGATGAGCTGCTAACAGCAAAGCTGAAGGTCAGCAGCGATGGGCTCTGCATGGGCTGGTGGGTGGCTCTCAGGGATGCAGCTCCCTGGAGATCGGGTGTGTTTAACTGGTGTTGGCATGGAGGAGTGAAACCGAAGCCCTGGAGAAACAGGGCTGGAGTCCTCTGGCACCGTAGGAGCAGAGGGAGAAGCTGTCAGCTCTGAAAAATGCCCTTTTCCTCCTTCCCTGCTTCCCAAGCCGCGCTTGAGGTGTGTAATCGGAATAAAAGCTGCCTGGGAAAGCCACGAAGATGCAACAGGATACGGTTTGCTCACCCAGGGCTTGGGAGCACGGTGACTGGGGCTGCGAGGAGTCTCCTGTGTCACCGTCCAGTGTGGCCAGCTTCTGTCACCGCGCTGGCTGGGCAGGGGACCTGGCAGAGATGCTCTCCAGTCCACTGCCCTTGGGCAGCCCTAGGACTTGTGATGTTTGGGCTTGCTGTGAGGTGGCTGTTACGGCTTCTGCCTGAAAAAGTGTTGCTGGGACTGGTGCTGGTTCCCGTCTCTGCAATGGCTTCACTGTGGAGTTTTGAAATGGGAAATGCTGGTCTCTACGGCCCAAACACGCCTATGTGCAGGAATGTGTGAGGCAGACCCAGGCAGCCACGTGGCTGTCTTTATGACTTGGGTTTTTTTTTTATTTTTCCTCCAAAATGTCTGCAGACAAAGGTGTGAGATGCCTGTACACGTGTCCTGTGATGGCTGCGCAGGGGTAGTGTTGCGTACGGCAGGGCTTGACATTACCCCAACACAGAAAGAGGTCCCAGGGCTGTATGGATGCTTTCGCAGTCTCCTCCGCAGCTCCTCGTAAAAATCAGTTTGTGTCTCCTGCAAATTAAACTGCTGTTTCACTCATGAAGCGTTTCATCCTGCTGTTAAGTGGCAGTGGGAAGCTGACTTTCCCATCACGGAGTGCCTGGCTGCCAACCCCAGCGCAGCAGATTGGTAATGTGAAGTGAGGGAGACTTCAGCAGCGTCTCAGCAGATTGCCCTGCCGCTGAACGAAAGGCACCGAGCTCCTCTGGGAGACAATGGTGTGACAGCCCGGCCTTGACGGGCTGACCACGTCGTTCCCTGAGCAGGGAAGGGTGCGAGGGCTGATCCTTTGCCTCGGGGGAAAGGATGCAGCCTGGTCCAGGGGACTGGGATGCACTGGGGCAGCAATCCCCTCTGGAGTGCCACTTTTTGAACAGGGATGGAGGTGTTTATGGAGTTGTCTGAGCTTTCAGGCGTTGGTACCTTGAGTCCCACTGCCCCCAAGTACTCAGACAGGAGGTTGCACAAAGGCAGCGGTTCCTCCTGGTTGTTTTCCCAGTGCCGGTGCTGCTGTTCTCACCCAGTAAGCTTTGCAGCTGTCCTGCAAAAAGCTGTGACTCCTGCCTTCCCTCAGGAAACGCTGAAATGGGGGGTGTCCCTGTCCCGGGCTGCTGGGGAGGACTGGTTTGCCCCTTGGAGTGTGTCCATCAGTCTGTCTGCCTGCCTAATCCTCCTGCTGCTTTTTCTTCTGTCTTCCAAATTGCCCTTTTGTCCTCGACCAATTCCGCCTTACAAATGCCAAAGGAGGATCCCCGGGGCGGCGTTGCTGCTCCGCTGCCCTCCCATCAGGTGGTGGGGAGGAAGAGGAGAGAGGGATTCCAGCTAACCTCCCTCACCCTCTCCTCTTGCCTCTGCGCAGCTCGGGAGCGGACACCATCGTCTCTGCCGGTGCCGGTAGAGCTGTCGGTGTGCCTTAACCCCTGCGAGGGCTGCCGTTCCCCCTCGCCCCCGTAGCGGGGAATCAGGCGTTGTCCCCCTCCGGCTCCCGCTCGGCCGCTGCTCCGCCGGCCCTGCAGAGCGCCCATCGCTCCCCTCCGGCTCCTCTGACCTCCTTCGGCGGGTTGCGTTTCACGGCGACCGGTAACGGGGAGCCGAGGGGCGATAAGCGGGGTGGCAGAGTTACCGGCTGGCGCTGCGCCCGACACAGCCGGCGAGCGGGTGCTCGCACAGCCCTCTCCGCGCTAACGCCGTGGTTTTTAGGGAGCGCCCCGGACCCTTCCCCGGGAGCGGTGGAGCCCAGCGGAGCAAGAAGGTGGGAGGCACGGGGGTGGCTGTGCGGAGCAGCAGGTACACAGCTTTGTTTTCCCCAGCCGTGAGAGGGGGCCGAGCCCGCGCTCCCCCCTCCCGATGGGCGAGCGGGAGGCAGAAGGCGCTGGGGGCGCGGGTGCCCGCCCGGCGGAGGGGCTGGCGGGGTCCCCCGTGGCCGTGGGTCCCCCGCCGGTGCATCACCAGCCCCTCGCTTTGTGCGCAGGGTTTCGCTGTTTTTCTGGGATGAGTGTCAGCGCCCAGAGCGGGGAGGCAGGGAGCGGGGATGCTTCAAACAAATTAAAACCGCCCCCCTCCGAGAACCCCAGGCGGGGACGGTGACGGTTGGTGACGGTCGCTCTGAGGGTGATGGGGGTGGGTGGCCGCCCGGGTGGCCGTGGGCTGCGGGGCGTACCCGGCTGCTCCACGCATTTAATTCGGAGCGGGAAGCTGAACCAGAGCTGGAGGAAAAGGAAGAAAATACGGGAGGAGGGAAGCGGGGCTCGGTGAGGCGCACAGCGGCTTTTCGGCGGCGGATGGTCGTCCCTGGCTGTGAGCAGGCTGCGGGGAAATAGCGATGGAAGCTTTTTTTGTTTATTTTTGAACATGGCATCCGCACCGGAGGGACCGAGAGGACGTGTAGGTAGCTTGCCGCTCTGCCAGTTACCGCTGGTTCTCGTTGCTGTCTCCTCGAGGGTCTCTGGGCACGGCTGAGTCGCCGTCAGACCCCCCTTCCCCTGGATGTGCTTCACTGGCTTAATCTGCCTTTGCTCCGTGGGGCTGGAGCTCTATTTTTTTTTTTTTTTTTTTGAAGCCCTTGTTTTTCCTCCTCCCAGCTGGCGTCAGGCACTAAGGACGCAGAGACGAGTGCTCCCGACCAGGGGAGGCTTGGCAGTCGGGTTTCCTTTCGGGCTGGCGAAGGGCTCTGCTGGCGCTCGGGGCGCGGAGCCCGCGGGTGACCGCTAACCGCACCAGGCTCGCGCGCTTGCAACGTCTGTCCCTCTCCTTACGCTCAGGTGTTCGGTGACAGGCTGGAAAATCGCGTTAGGTGGGTGCTGCTGGAGACTAAGGGATGCCTCCTGCGTTGGAAAACAGGGCGGGAGGAACGCTGTGAACTCTGAATAGCTGCGAGGATCCTCTCCACCACGGCGCTGGTCTCTGTGTGCCGTAAGAACGGACTCTTTGGAAATTCATCTGAACAGCGGATTTCTCGGGGTTTCTCATCTCCTTCTGATCCAGACAGCATCCCCTCACCCGGCTGAGGGCTACTACAGCCACCCTGGGCCAGCTGCCAAGGGGCCACTTGCCGTGGGGGCTTGCAGACCTGTGCCGTCGCTGCTGAGGGATCCTTTCCAGCGGGCATTATTTTTATTTTTTTTCCCCTCTCAATTCAGCTCTGCAGCATCGCAATAGGTGTGAAGATGCCAGCTGCTCTTGTGCAGCCCGGCGCCTACGGTTGGCTCAGGGAGACCGGGCTTCCTACCCTCGAAACCTGAGGGATCGACGTGGAGCGCGCTGTGGACTGTCCAACAAGTAATTCCTGGCAAAACTTCTCCTCTCTTGTGCTGTCTCCGACTCGCAGTGCTCCCCTCTCAGTCCAGTGGGCTGGCAGAGTGCGCGGGGCAGCGGGCGCAGCCGGGGTGTAGCATGCGTGAGCGTGCGGTGGGACCGGCGCCCAGGGACGCAGGTGGGCGCGCAGTCGGACGCCGTGGGGGCCATGGCTTCATTCGGGAAGCTGACGGAGTACTTCAGCCTGAGGAAATCGAGGACGGAGCTGCGCTCCAGGTGGCGGGGCCGGCGGAGCGGGAGCTGTTGCTGTAGTGTCACCGAGTGCAGGTATGGGGTGGCAGTGGCCTGTCTGTCCTGGTGCCTCTGTGTGTGCCTGGGGGGCTGCGGGGTGGGAGATGCAGTCCTTGGTGCTTTGCTTTGCCTTGACCTCTCCTGGGGCTGGGAGCAAGCCAAGGGCTCTGGGAGTATCACCTCCATCCTTTCTGGGGCTCCTGAGCAGCCCATTGCTGTGGGACATCTCCAGCAGGCTCCGTGCCCTGGCGTCCGCCCCCCTGCCCAGGGCACGCCGCAGATGTCAGCGGTACGTCTCGGATGTCTGCTAGGTGACAGGGGGCACGTGTGCCTGCTTGCCTCCGTCCTCTGCTTTCTGCGCTGTCTCCCCGTTCTGGTAGCGAGGTTGTCGTACTGCAGCTGTCCTTCCCTCCCTCTGCCCCTCGTGCTGCCGCCTGCAAAGTCCCCGACGGCGGCACAGGCAGCCAGCAGTGGCTTCACGGGTGGAGCTGAAAGCCCGTGCGTGCTTGGTGTTGATGGAGCCTCCTGGTACCCGGCGGCCGGGCAGGGAGGAGCTGTGACTCTGTTGTGTGTGGGGACAGGGTGCAATGGTGAGGGGGCTCCTCTGGGCAGATGGGCGCCAGGGTTCATCCTCAGCTCGTTTGGGGTGCGGATTGATAAGGGGAACGCGCTGGGGATGGGGAGGGGTGGCGTTGGGCTGACTGGGAATCCCCTGGATGCGTGCTGCCGTCGGGGTGCTCAGGGTCACGGCGGGAGGCGGCAAGGCCAGCCCCAGCTGTAGGGTGCAGACATCCTTGTTGTGCAGTGTAAACACAGTTCATAGAATGACAGAAGGGTTTGGGTGGGAAGGGAGCACCAGTCCAACCCCCCTGCCAGGAGCAGGGACATCTCCAAACAGATCAGGTTGCTCAGAGCCCCGGCCAACCTGGCCTGGAATGTTTCCAGGGATGGGGCATCCACCACCTCTCTGGGCAGATGCCCCATCCCTGGAAACATTCCAGTTACTGCAGTTCAGTTATTGCAATTAAGAAAACTGTTCTGTGCCTGAGTGACTTCTCTCTCTCCTTGGATGTGAGGAGCAGCTCGTAGGATGTGGTGGCACTTGGTGCTGCTCTGGGCTTTTCCCCTCTCTGAGGGCTCGTGGTGGGGCAGGGGGTTACCAGCCTGCGCCGCGTGTGTCCCCACAGCCTCCCGCTGACCTGCACACGGAGCCTCCCTGCTTCTGGAGGGGCACAGGTTCCTGTGGGAACACGTGGAGGGGAAAAAGTGGCACCGAGATACCCACTCAGCTCCTTCCCTGGTTCTTGAGCATCTCTTACGCTGTGGAGGTCATTGAAGTATCTGCAGGCTAAAAAGAAGTTGGAGGTCTGTTGCTGGGGCCCCCTCCCACTGCTCCCAGCATTGCTGCTGAGATGGTGAGACGTGACGTGCTGTTGTTGTCTCCTCTCCTCGCTCAGTGGCTACAGGAGATGGTTGCCTCTTCCCCGGCACGGTTTCTCCAGAAACGCAGAAACATAACGTGGCTGAGCCCGGAGCTTTGCTCTGCTCTTTTTGGGCGTTGTAGACAGAAGCCCTGGTGTCTGTGCTCAGGTTTTTGCCGTGTCAGCGCGGAGCCAGGCGCGAGGAAGGCTGGTTCTCTGGGCGCTGCTGAACGTGGCACGTCCCTGGGGTTTGCTGGTGTGCAGGCGAGCGCCGCGTGGGGAGCGCGCAGGTGCCACGTCTCAGGCACGAGGGAGAAGAGGAGCCGTTCCTGGGGCTCCACAGCCTTTCGATCCCCTGTGCACAGGGTGCTGTGTCCTGGACCTTGTGTTTTGGGGTGAGCTGGTGGTTTCCCACATAATGAGAGATGCCACAGTGCCTTCCTGGCTCTGGGGCATCAGTCACAGAAGTGGCGTTGCTGGTGTGTAGCTCACGTACCAAGTTTCCTGGGGGGATGCTGGCTATGGACATGTTTGAGTGCTTCCCTCGCGCAGGAGTGCGGCTCCCTGTGTGTCAGCCCCCACGCCGCAGCTCTGCTCTGTGTGGGGCTGGTGGACGTGGTTCCCCTGAGCAGAGGTTTCTCCACGCACCTGGATGGCACCAGCCTGGCCGAGCTCAAGGTGCTGAGAGCCGCGCTCTCCCTGCCCCTTAACGCGTTTTTCCCCCTGCGCCGGGCGGCTCCTCCGAGCCCGTCGCCGGTGTCCCCAGTGCCCCTGACCAGAGCACAGAGCTCCAGGGCACCTGCAGATGCTGAGCCTGTTCCCTTGATTGCACACGGCTGATTATGGAAGTAAAAATAAGCGTTGATTGAAGCATGGGATGCTGCTGAAATCAGCTTTTCACCCCAGCTACTTGAGGGTTTGCCTGGTCTCCCCGCACCGCGATGCCTGTACATTGGGACGCCCCAGCTGAGACCACTGCCCCGAGCAGAACTGGCTGCCGGCACCCAGAGCGCCAAACACTTCGTGGCTGGGATCTGAAAGCAAGCGAAAGGCAGCTGCTGCCCTGTCTGACCCTGTCCTTTCTCTAGACAGTGCTTTTTCTAGCTCTGGTGACCAGCTTTCTGGTTTTATTTCATTTCTTCATGCTCATGTGAGCAAACAAAGCGAGGAAATAAGGTGCTCAGACCCCGCGTGTCCATGTGCGTGGAGGTACCGGAGATCCTGCATCCCCAGCTCGGTGGTGTGGTGTCTGACAGACCCCGGCTGCAGGCCTGGCCTTGGCACGGCTCAGGGCGATCGGGCTCCCACTGCGCTCGCCAGAGCCCTGTCGTCCCCCGGGACGGCAGCGAACATGCGTGGGCAGGTCCTCAGTAAGGAGGATGCTCTGACTGGAATTATTAAATTCTAAAAATAGCGGTCCCACGCGTTCTCACAGCACCTAATAGGTATTAGCAGGTGTGTTCTGGTTTTAAGTAAAGTGCCTGCATTTTTAAACTAGCTAAAGCGGCGCGTACGAGGGAGTTCAGTGCGTCTGCTGGGTTTGGAATTTGTGGGCTCAAATTGTGCGGAGAAGAGGAGCCCAACAGTGGCATCATCTCTCCTCACGTTCAGGTGCTGTTGGCCAAACGCGGTGTTTGCAGGAGCTCTTCGGCCTCTGACGCGCCCCGTGCCCTCCTGGGCTGCGTCGTGGCTGCCCCGCGTTATTAAACCGGTGGGACGGGCAGATCTCCGGGGGTGGAGATGCTCCAGCTGTGACAAGCTGGGGGTCGGCGTCCCCAGCCTGCGGCTGCTGCTGGTGGTAGTGACTGAGCGTAAACGTGCCAGCCGGAGCCCATCAGGAGACGCGTGGAAGTGATTTATTTGCGGTAATTTTTTGCGATCTAGCAGAAGCGTTGACGGATGAACCAAAGGCTCAGCCTGACTGGCGCGGAGCCGCGCTGCTTTGCGCGGGACGAAGGCCTGGATGGCCGCGGGGGTTGGTTTCCCTGCAGCGCTGGGTGCGGGTGCCCATCCGTGAGCAGCGTGCAGGAGGGGCCGGAGGCGCTCGCTGAGGGTTGGGGGTTTTGTTCTGGGTTTTGTCTCACCGTGCCAGCTTCGAGGTGCTCGCCCCCAGCGCTCCACGTGTTGGCAGGAGAGACGGAGAAGATCTGCTTCCAGCACGGAGGAGGGATGAAGGGAAAGGGCAGGTTATATGGAATAGCTTCTCTCTTTAGTGAGCTGTTTTTAAACTGAAGGGTCTGGACAACTGATTTTTGGGTTCCTGCAGCTTTTGAAAGAGGATCAGAAAATCAAGGAAGGCTGAGCAAATGGCCCAGCTCTGCTGTGAGTGTGCCGGGGAAGGGTCCAGGGCGAGGTGGACTTTTCAGAAGCAGGCTGGCACCTTTCCTGGCTGCTGCTTTCAGCCAAGGCTGCTCAGCGGTGACCTGGCCTGGCAGGGTCCTGGGCTGAGATCCCGGGCGCTTGCAGCGATACTGGGAGGATGGGGATCCCGTTCTGGGAGGATGGGGATCTGGTGAGAGGTTCGGACGTTCCTCGCTGTGTGGTTTGATGGCTCCAAGGCAGGTGAGCAGGGAGGGGTAGCAGGCAATGTTTTCCTGGCAGGGTTGTGCTTGGTTGTTTTTGGGTGCTTAAAAATATCTCGTCAGCTCTGGCAGCACGTCTGTGTTCATGCACGTGGTTGTGATGGGGAAGAGGAGGAACTGGCAAGTTTTGGGGCTGGAAAACTGCACTGAAGGAACAAATCCTGCGTTAGCTGCACGGAGCGTGAGGCAGATAAAAATGGCAGCAGGCCTTCCACCTCCACAGCCTTGCAAGAGTGTGGAGTCTGGAGCGTGACTGCCTCGGGCACCGTCCTGAGGTGATCGCAGCGGCACCGAGTTACAGACATCACGAGTTACAGACATCACGTCTGACACGGTGCTGGGGACTGGGCTCGCTCCTTCCGAGTCCCAGTCCAGGGGTTTTTAGGTGATGCTGGCTGTTTTAAAGACCCCTAGGAGCTGCGAGGTGGAAGGATGGAGCGAGAAGGCGGTTGGGGTGCGCAGAACGGCGACGCAGTGCCTGCAGCTCCGGGGAGCCTCTGCCTGTGTGCCGGCCTCGCTGGGTGCTCGGGGCTGTCTTGTGCACCCACCTGCAGCATTTCGTCTCACAAAGGTGCACGGACCGTTTTTCCCCAAGTGCTGCATCCTGCAGCTTGAGCTGCTGAGCGGTTTGTAACACGTGGTAAAACTTGCTCCCAAAGGGGCAGCTCTGAGGGGTGCTGTGGAACTCTCAAACGTGTGAAAAAACATTTGTAAAAAAATAATTTTTTTTTTACGCTGAGGGTGCAAACACTGGCCCAGGTTTGCCCAGCGAGGCGGTGGATGCTGCATCCCTGGAAACATTCCAGGCCAGGTTGGCCGGGGCTCTGAGCAACCTGATCTGGTTGGAGATGTCCCTGCTCCTGGCAGGGGGTTGGACTGGGTGGGCTTGAACGCTCCCTTCCCACCCAAACCCTTCTGTGATTCTATGGCTGTTAGCTTGACTGACTTTTCCTGCTTTATTTTTGACATGTTTTGAGCAAAACTTGTCTGTTTCCAAATGGCGTGTCAATATGGAAAGATACCTGCATTTTAAAAGAGAAAACAAATAAGGAAGTGGAAGTGTTTTGGGTCAAGTGAGAAGTTTCCACCTGAAATTGGTCGGTAAGGAGATTGCAGTACTTGTGTTTCAAACTTCCCAGCACTGACACCTTCCTTGCCTGCTGGGAGTCCAGCAGGAAAATGCATGTAGGTGCGTGGATTTGCAGTTTTGTTGCAACAGATCATTGTAACCTATTAAAAAAAATTAGTGTCCGTTGCTGCTGCGTGGAAGTGCTCCGTGCTGGTGCCCAACCAGGCTGAGCTGGAAATAGAGTCCTAAATCCAGTGGTAGTGACTCAGACGGTGGCGTGCAATGCAGAAGTGCCGAGCGCCTGTTAATCCCGTTAACTGGAACAGGCGGCAGACGCTCGGCATCTTCCCAGTTTAACTGGTACTGTTTGCGTGGCCGCGCAGGGGCGGGAGAGAGGGCTTTAGGAACCGGAGCTGGAAAGTTCACCCTCTCTCAGCTGGAGAGATGCTTGGCCAGGGAGCTCGACGGTCGCAGGGCGCTCTCGAGTCCCGCAGCTGGATGGCTGGTGGCCATCCTCGAGTGCAGCTTGTGTACTTTTGGGTGAAGCCGCTTTGAAATCCCGAGCGTTGTTGCTGCTCTTTCCCTCCCGCTCCGGCACGGCGCTGCGTGGCTGTGGCTGTTGGGGCGACCGGTGCCGTGCGGCTCTCGCCCGTCGCAGCTGCGCTGGCGGCGCGCGGGGAGGTGAAGGCCCGGGTCTGCCTCCCCTCTCCTCTGCGTCAGCTCTTCCCCGGGCTGCGCCAGCGCTGCGTCCCCGGTGTCACACAAAGATGATGGGCTGTCAGATGTAAGCGGGTCTGTTCTGTGAGCAGAGAGCCGGTGCCGCGGGAGGAAATGACATTTAGCTGGTGTTGCTGGATTGAGCTGCCTGGGCTTTGCGTGTTAAACCCAAAGAGGGTTTTCAGCATCGCTCTCCCCCGTGGTTTGCATCCCGGCGGCTGTGGTCTGTCAGGAGGGGGCTTGGGGAGCAGCACGGAGAAGAACCCTCTCTTCCCATTGAAGCTGGGGACCCTCTGCACCAGAACCCAGCTCATCCTGGTTCTCCACGGATGTTTCCGTGCGACGCCTGGGCGTGTTTTCTGTTACGGTGCCCAGTTAAGATGTCCGTGCACCTACAGCCAAGTGGCGTGGCTTGCGCCTGGTGCTTCCTTTGAGTCTGGCTCCTGGCCTCCTCCAAATGCCCATCTCTGGGATGGAGGTGGGGTGGGCAGCTGGCTGTTTTCTGCACGAGGCGAAGCCCGGGTTAGGCGGGAGAGAGTCATCCTTTATTTTGGAATGGCAGTTGGATGGGGTGGTGGGAGGAAGGGGAAGTTATACTGGTATTAAGGGAATTACATGTGTACAGAAAACGTCTCCTTCGGCAGCAAGCCTTGGCCGGTGAGTCACGGTTGCTAGAAAGACTGTTTGATTCCCAACTCACCGCTGTTTTGGCACTGAGTCACGGCGGGTGGGCGTGCAGGTAGGAAACAGAAGCACCGGCAATACGCACCGGGACCCGCGCGCGGAGAGGGGGAAGGAAGTGATTTCAGACGGCGGACGGGAATTTTAACGGCTGCTAATAAAAGCAGTGGCTGGCGAGGGAAGGTCTCTGAGTGGAGGTTGTCCCTGTTTGCCCCGCGCGGGGCAGCCCCCGGGTTTTTTTTTTTTCTTTTCAAACTTCTGTGTTTTCTCCTCTAGGAATAGCTGGCAATTATACAAATTTATGCAAACTATTTTTATTTTGCATTTTTTTTTTCACGGGAAGGAATGCAGGCGGATCCAAGCAGCTCCTTCTGGTTAGCCAGCCTTGGCAGCTGCTTTGGGGCAGCGGGGGGCACAGAGCAGAGCCCCAGCCCTTGCCCCTGCCTGAGGCAGCCCCCCGGCTGCAGGCACCGCTGCCCGAAGCACCCGCGTGCTTCCACGGGTGTTGGAGCCACCGGGACTGGTGTCTGCACCCACCGGCTGCTCTGGGTGCTGCGCGGAATTCAGGTGACCACCTCTGCTACGTCTTTTTTTTGGCTGCAAATCCACACTTCTGGAAAAAAATGGGAAAGCTGCAGCGCATTTTTCTGTTGCTTTATAGAACAAATGGGTAAAATGTAGGTAATGGAAGGCCTCTGTGCTGGTGCATGTTATAGAAGTCTCCAGAGATGACCTTCCAAAGGCGTTAAAACAACATCACGTTTGTATTCGCAAGGAGCAGAGGCCGGTTTTATCCTGGGCCGGTTTTATCCCGGGCAGGTTTGCAGCTGAGGAAATGCCCTGCCCGTTGCTGGCTGGGCTGGACCTGCGTAGGCTTTCGTCCTCCCGCCATCTCCGGTGCGGCCGGCTGCAGCCTGCTCCTGCACCAACCGCCCAGCCCCGTAGAACATTATCGGTGAACACACGCAGAAAAGATCTCCTGTGACCCAAGCGTAAAAGCAATTCGTGCTAACGGTGCTGTTAACCCCTCGTGGGGTGGTTCGGCTGGGGACGAGTGGCCGTGCAGGGAGGACAGGAGGGCGCAGAGGTGGCCGCAGAGAGGAGAGGCACTGGAGGAGTGGGTTTCAGCCGGCGGTGTTGATTCACGGCCGCCGGTGCCTGCATTTCAGAGCTCTGAAACGAGCAGCAACGCTGGCTTTTAATCTCCGTCTTTTCCAGAGAGAGGTGGGAAGAGCGGGAGCTCGCTCAAGCTGAGGATTTTGGGGGCTGCGTTCCCTCCTGAGGGGCAGCAGCAGGGATGTGCTCCCCCTGGCAGAGCCCGTCCTCTGCCTTCCCCTGCGGCTGCTGAGCTGAAATTGCTCAAAGGGCTGAAGCTGCGCCCGACCTCTTCCTCAGAGATGGGATGTGTTTGGGCTTTGCTTCCCTTGCGCCCCGTGGGACGGACCTGCCCCCAGCGCTGCGGGACGGTTTCTCGCTGGCCGTGCCGGTGCCGGTGTCTGGCTGGGGCCGAGGCCTCGGCCTGCCTCAGAGGAAACCCAAACCCGGGCCCGACTGCTCCTGCCCGGCCTCCGCGCCCCGCGGCTGGGCCTCTGTCCTGAGCCTGGGGCTGTGCAGACCGAGGGTGGGCTTCCTCCCCGCTGGTTTTGGGCTGTTTGCTCCTTGCTCTTTCTCAAAGATGGATAAAACGCATGAACCGCCCCAGCCCGAGACAGCAGAGGCCAACGCGAGGAGTCCTGCCCTTGCCAAAGCTCTGCTCCTGGCTCCTCATGGCATCTGTTACTCCTTCACCAAAAGCCATTTATTTTTTTTTTAGGGATGCTCCTGTGACACCTTGGGAGCGTAAAAATCTGCCTTGTTGGGCAGGCTTGTCTGTCCAGCCGTGGTGGTGACCTGCCTCTTGTGCTACCACTGTTCGGGTGCTTCAGAGGAAAATGAAACCCCCCAAAACATATGAAATAATTATTTTTACTGGCATTAGCAGTTGGAGGTAGGCCAGCTTTGCCATTGTTAGCCTCAAGTGCTGGAAAACTTGGTCATGCTGCAGAAATTATGGGATTTAAACAAACCGCGCGGCCCCGACAGATGTCTCCAGTGTCTTTATGCTTTCTGTGCTGGAGCACGTAGCGTTCATGCCTGAAGCGTCTCCCCGGTGTTTGTCAGGAGCAGCAGCGTCCTTTCCAAGATGATCTCAGCTGCTCTTTGTCTCTTCCGTCCTGTGACTCGGATTTTGAAGCGATGGGGGAGGCCAGCCCCGTGTCATGGGACTGGGAACGGGATCCGGAGTTTGGCTGTGCGGCCGGTGGGCGTCCCTGGGAGGGGCTGGGGCAGCGGTGAAGGGGCATCGGCTCCGGCCCTGCCTCAGTGATTTAGGGCTGGTGCAGGGCGCTGAGCGCAGGGCGCTGGGCATCACCATGGAGCCCCTTCTCTCCTCCCTGAAGGGTGTTTGCGAACGTAAATGCGGTGGTTACGTATTGATCTTGCGAGCTAGCCAACCTTTGAAAATTTGAGCCAGGATGCTTGTGTGTTTCTTGTGCTTCATTAGCTTTTGTCTCTGAACTTTTTCAAGGGCAAACAGGAGAAGAAAAAAAAGAAAAGCGGGAGCTGGGGCACGAGGTCTGTGGTTCAGCATCTTGCGAACCCAGGAGGTGGGAGGTTTTCGCTGTGCCCCAGCCTTTGGCAGGTCGCATAGCCCCTTCTCAGCTCTGCTTTCCCCACCTTTAACCATCAGCATGCGGTTAACGATGGCGTGGAACTGAAGGGTTTGATATTTAAGACAAGGAGCTGCAGTGCTCTTCTCCGGGACAGGTTGTCCTCTTAATGTGCCCGTTGCGCAGCGGCTGTGTCCCTCGCACAGGCTGTGTCCCTCGCACAGGCTGTCCCTCACGCTTTGCTGTCCCTCGCCTGCCTTGGCCGTGTTTCTGAGTCATTTCTGTGTCTCCATCACCCTGCCTGTGAGCTGAGTTTTGGTGTGCAAGACCTTGAGGTGAGCTTCCTCTTCGTCTGAAATACTCTATTAGTAAGCGAGGAGGGCAGCCTCAGCCATTTTTCTCGGCCCACGGGCTTTTTGTGTTCCTCACGGAGCATCCCGGATGCCTTTGGCCCTCCTCTCGGCTTCGCAGGCATCTGGACGGCAGAACTGGGCTACAGGCGTGGGGACCCTGGGGCGTTTGTGACGCTGGTCCCTGAGGATGCGGGTCACGCTCTCCAGCTGCCGGAGGGAGGATGCTCGCCGCTCTGCCGTTGTGCCGGGATTCACGTCTTCACCTTCATCTGCCCTCTTTCCCCATGTATCAGAGAGATCTCTGCAACCAGGATAAATGTTCACACTCCATAAGTGTTTCTGGCCCCAGGGACTTTCTGTCTTTGGGCTTTGTGAGGAAACACAACTCCAGCAGGTCCGGGTGTCTGTGCCAGAGCCCTCCCGAGTGCCCAGTGCCAGCTTCGCTCTCCTCACAGTGTGCGGCGAGAGGCTGCTGGTGGTGCCGGCGCTCACCAGGTACGGCACCGGCTGTGGCACACCGGAGCACTCGCAGCTGGGCAGGCAGCTGCTGCCACAAAAAAAGACTTTTGGCCTTTTTCTGGGAAATTTGGTAACTGGCTGTCGTAGTTCAGCCCCGATCGGGACCAGACTACGCAGTCTCTCTCCCACTCCCCCCCACCCTCCGAGAGAACCGGGGGAGAATTGGTAAACAAACAAACAAAAACCACGTGGATTGAGATTGAACAAAAAGTAAATTTAACAGCAATGACAAAAGAAAACAAAACAGTGATGGAATATAAATACAGTACAATGCCTTACAACAAATCTCCACACCCAGTTTCTTCCAAGTAACAGGAGACTCCCTTCAGCACCCTCCTCACTGTTACACAGAGCACGATGTCAGATGGGATGGAATAGCCCTTTGGCTAATTTGGGTAAATTAACCCCAGCTGTTAGCTAATTAATTAATTATCCCAGCCATAGGGGCTACCAGCTTCAGTTCTCCACCCAGCTCAGGTGAGTATTAACTCTATCCTAGCCAGAACCAGGACACTGGCCCCTAGCCCGGCAGGGTGGGTGCTGGGAGCAGGGCTGGGGCCCGGGGTGCGGCGGGGCTCCGAGGAGCGATGGGTGCTGAATGCCTCTCCTCCAAGCAGCTCTTCTGAAACGTTTTGCTGAGGCTCTCCCTGCACTCCTGGCTCGCGGGGTGCGCGCACTCCCCGCAGCCCGCCTCTCCCGTCCCGGCTGCGGAGCAGTTTGGCAGGGCCGGGGGAACACTTTGGCAGGGACGGGAGCAGTTACTCCCCCGATGCCGGGCGGTGTTTGGTTCAGTGCCTGGGCGATGGCCCCTGCTGCTGGAGAGATGCAGGAGGAGCAGCTTTTGCAAACCAGCTGGTGGGAGTCATGGCATGTACCGGCTCACAGCTGAGCTCGGGAAGGTGTTTTTGTAGCTTCACATGGCTGTGGGTTTGTTTTTTTTTCTTTTTCTGAACTTGCCAGCTGAATGCTGTTTTGGGTTGTGTTTTGCTTTGGAGCTGTTTCACAGCCAGACAGAGATGCTCTGCGTTCAGCTGTCAGCCCCGTTACCTTCTGACAGCACGAGGACGGTTTTGTGGAGGCTCGGCTGGAACTGGGGAGGGAGAGACGTTGCAAGGCTGAACGTCAGCATGGGGGTACCTGCTGCGCTCCGCTGCTGCTCCGAGCATGGCTGTGTGGTCCCCAGTGCAGGACCAGGGCTGTCTGAACTTCTCCTGCTCCAGGGACGTTCTTGGGAACAGGGGAGGACGTGGCAGCGGCACCTTGCTGTGGGCTGTGCAGGGTGGGAGAGGACCGCACAGGGCTCAGCTGTCCGTGTGGTCGCGCCCAGGCTTCTCTGGGAAAATGGTGGGGTCGGCTGCTCCTCTCTCCCGGTAAAAACGTGGCTCTGTGACGGGAGGTCCTGCTGCAAGGACGCGGTGGGCTGTCGCCGCTCACTGCCCGGGACGTGAGAACTGGTGTGGGTCTGCGGCTCCTGTGCTGTGCTGAACCGTTAGCTCGGGTACGTATACCGGGCAGCGAGGAAAGAAGATTTTCTGTCTGAGTGTTTCTTGAACATGAAGGGAAGGTTTCTCAGTGGTTTCCTCTGGCTTTGCTATTTGCAGGGTCACTGGAAATGTACCGGTGACTCACGGGTCTGCTAGCAGTGGGGAAGGTTTTCAGAGCAAGCGATGGTGATTCCAACACACGTGAAGTTTATGCTCTTCCTAAATTTGGGCTCTGCTTTTTGAGGCCAGCCTGTATTTTACCCGGTCGTATCGCTCCTCTAGGCTTCCCCACTGCTGCACCATCCCCTTTGCCCTCCGTGGGGCCCTGCCGCTGCGCTGGGCTTTGGACCATGCAGATTTGCATCCCAGAAGCTGCTGCTGCTCTCACCTTGTGCTGCTGTCCAGAAATGGCTCCTAAGGCGCTTGCAGCCCCCTCCTGCTGCTTCCTTGCCCCTGCAGAACCAGCTGCAGGCGGATGTTGTGTTGTACGCTCCTGGGCTGTCGGAGGCACGGCTGTGCCTTGCCGCGGGCTCCGGGAGCGGGGCTGGCCAGGGCCCGCAGGGGTGGGGTGGCCGCGGTGGGGTGGCCGGTGGGGTGGCCGCGGTCCCGCTCTGCTCGGGGCTGCTTCCCGCGGGAGCAGGCTCTGCCCCGGGCCCGGACAGAGAGCGGGGTGAGGCTCCAGGGGATGGCAGGAAAAGATGAACCCTGCACCGCGGAGCTGAGCACTGCCAGGAAACCTCCTCCTGCTATGGCTTCTCAAATTTTATCTATCTATTTATTTTTTAATCCTTATTTGCCTTCTGGGGCTGTGAGCGCTTTGGAATGGGCGTTGTCCCCCTGTGCCTGTCACCTTAGACCTAGCTGGGTCTCTGCAAGCTATTTCAGGGAATGGATGGTGGTTTGCTTTTTTTTTTTTTTTTTTTTTTTTTTTTTTGCACCCTTTGTTT